>JAWZYT010007213.1:17500-28155 GCA_034508575.1 Petrolisthes manimaculis | reverse complement strand
AATTACACTAACCTTTTCTCGACCATCACCAACAACCACACCCTCCCACTCCCCCTCCCCCCCTAAACCCACCACCAACCACACCCTCCTACCCCCCCTAAACTCACCACAACCACACCCTCCTACCCCCCCCCCCTTCAACCCCCTCTACCAACACTAACCTTTCCTCCTCCATCACTGATTTACTTTCTTCACCACAACTACTACCACCATTATCATCACATCACATCACTATCCTATCCACTATCACATGACCCTACTACTACTACTACTACTACTACTATAATATCACACCAATAATAGTGAAAATAATAGCAACACTACTACTCACTATGCAGCACCATCACACTCCCTCATCAATGCCACAACAATAACAACAACGATAACAACAACGATAACAGTAACAACAACAATAATAACAACAATAATAACAACAATAATAATAACAATAAAAACAACAATAATAATAACAACAATAATAATAACAACAATAATAATAACAACAATAATAATAACAACAATAATAATAACAACAACTATAACAACAACACTATTACCCCCTCCTCCATCTCCCTTCTCCCCCACAACCACCACTACAACAATTACAAAAATAAAAACAACAATGACAACAACAACAATACTAGAAATACTTCTTACTCCTTCCACCACTACCACCATCACTTTGAACATCAACACTACCATAATACCACCATCACTATCTCTACTACCACTACTACCAACACCATCACTATCTCTTCTCTCAATACCACCACCACACCACCACCACCAACAACACCACTACCACTATATCTACTACCATGGTCTACTTACCACCACCAACACCATCACTATCACTATACCATCAACACCACTGCCACCGTCTGTCTCCCTTCAGTGCCCAACCCTTCTCCGTCAACCCTCCTCCTCCATATCACATTGCAACACATAATTACTGCAAAAAACATGCATAAGAAACCTCCCCAAAGCAAGCACCAGTAGCCCGACCCACTCACTCATATAGAGGAAAAGGAAGAGACAACGCAATCACCCTTACTAAATATATAGATAGAGATGATTTTTACATTATTATAGAGGAAGAGGGAGAGACAACACAATCACCCTTACTAAATACATATATAGAGAGAGATCATTATTACATTTTAAGGATGAGGGAGAGACAATGCAAACACCTTACTAGATATATAGATAGAGATGATTTTTACACCCTTAGTAGATATATGTAGAGAGAGAGAGAGAGAGAGAGAGAGAGAGAGAGAGAGAGAGAGAGAGAGAGAGTGAGAGAGTCATTTTTATTTATATAGCACAGTGTGGTTGAATCAATAGCCAGGTTCCAGTGTGTTGAGAGTATCACAGACCGACCCCTTACCTAAATTAACCATCAGCTTCCCTTTGCTGTTAATACCCTACACGGTCCTCTCCTCGCCTCTGTGTTCCCCGGACGCTTGCACTTTGATTCCCTGTTTCTTTTCGTTTCCAGGAAAGCACTCGTCATTTATGGGTTGAACAGATTAGGGCCCTGTTTACCACTCTTGCACGAGGGGTCACAAACAACTCTATAGTGCGTCTGTTTGATTGTTTGTTTTGTTTGTCATCCTGGCGAAAGTTCACCGATTCCCTTCTCATGATTTCCTTGATATGATCTTTAAAAATATTTTTCTTGTACATTTCAGTGTTTATAGGTTACAGATGAATACTTAGTTGTGTAAATTTCTTGTGTAGTTCGTCGTAAATGGCATTATAAAATATACGTGAAAAGCCAAGAAATTTAATGAGTACAAAACATTCGAGATGAGATTAACAGGGGAAAGTGAACAAGAGAGATAGAAAGAGAGTGAGGTGAGGAGAAAAAAGGAGAAAAAGAAAGAGAGAGAGACTGAAAGATGGAAAGAGACACAGAGAGAAGAGGAAGGAGAGAGGGAAGCAGAGGGAAAAAATCTCCAAATGAATGTTTGAAGGGGAAGTTGCTAAGTATTTAAGTGAATGTATAAACAAGCATGAAACGAGGAAAGAAATAAAAGTGAGACAAACAGACAGACAGAGATGGGATGGCGCGCGCGCGCACACACACACATTGAAAGAGAGAGAGAAAGGTAGAGGTAGAGGTAGAGGTAGGGGAGGCAAATTAAAATGAAGAGTATGGAAAGAGCAAATACAGAGTAATATGTTTATGAAGAGGGGAATGGAAGAGGGTGAGCAATGAAGGAAGGAAGAGGATAGACAGAGGAGGGATGGGTAAAAATAAACAGAGATATGATTGGATGAATAGGGCCCATGCAGACATAGACAGACAGACAGATAGACAAACAAAGTGAAGGAAAGAGTTACTGAGAGACAGACAAATATGCAGATTGGCAGATATATGCGTGTGTGTGTGTGAGAGAGAGAGAGAGAGAGAGAGAGAGAGAGAGAGAGAGAGAGAGAGAGAGAGAGAGAGCAGGGTAGAAGAGAAGAATGGAGTATAAGAGGGATCAAAGGCAAAGAGAGGATGAGAAAGATGAGAATAGAAGAAGAATAAGTATAAGAATAAGGACAATAAAGGGTTGCAGACATGAAGGAAATGAAAAGAGGGAGAGAGAGAGAGCCAGTTATAAAACAAAGACAACACTGGCGTCATGAAACCTAAGGAGGGAGAGAAGGGAGGGAGAGAATGAGAAGGAAAGGAGAGAGAAGGGGAGAGGTGGGAGGGAGAGAGAGTTGAGAATGAGAAGGATAGGAGAGAGAGGGGTAGAGATTAAGGGAAGAGAGTTGAAAAGGAGAGAATGAGAATGATAAGAGGGAGAGAAGGGAGAGAGAGAGAGTTGAGAAGTAGAAGGAAAGGAGGGAGAGAAGGAAAAAGAGTTGAGAAAGGAGGAGGAGAAGGAGGAAGAGAAGAAGAGGTACAGTGTTGGTCAATCTGGAGCAACCAATTCCCACTCCTCCAATGTATTCCAAGCAACAGGTCATCATTATGTTTGTTCATTTGGCTCTTGTATTTCCTGGCATACTTTGGAGGAATCAAGGGGCTCCAATGTTAAGGTTAATGAGTCCTCCAAACCGAGTCACAAAACAGATAATTATCCTCTACTATAAATGGCCCTCTGTCTGTCTCTGTTGTGGAGAGATGTGTCAATATTACTTATAAATAATAGTAGGAAGCAAGGAAGGAATAAAAGAAGGAAGGACAAAAGAAAGAATGGAAGGAATAATGGATGAATGAACGAGGGAAGGATAAAAAATGGGAAGGAAGGAAGGAAGGAAGGAAGGAAGGAAGGAAGGTAAGGGAACACAATACTAATTAGGGAAGGTGCAGTGTATGTTTGAAAAATGAAGTAAGGAAGGACGGGAGATAGAAAGGGAAGGAAGGAAGGAAGAAAGAGGAGAGGGTAGGTAGGAGGCATGACAGGGAGGAAAGGAAGGAAGAGGAGAGGGTAGGTAGGAGGCATGACAGGGAGGAAAGGAAGGAAGGAAGGAAGGAAGGAAGGAAGGGAAGGAAGAAATAATTGAGACTATAGGTAGAAAGGAGGAGACGAAAGGGGAAACAAAATTAAATGAGTGAATAGAGATAGACGATATTAATGGAAGAGAGTAGAGAGAGAAGAGAAGAAAAGAAACAACAATAGGAAGGAAGGAAGGAGAAGGGATTAACGAGAGTGAAAGTGAGGGAAATGGGAAATGAAAGGAGAAGAGGCAACGAGGGTAGAAAGGAGAAGTAAACTGAGATAATAAAAAAATAGGGGAATAAGAGGAGATAAGAGGAAGGGGAGAAGGGAGATGAGAAACATATTGAGGGTCAGACAGACTTAAGAGGCAATTTGAGAAGTGAGCAAGATTGTGAAGGAAAAGAAGGAAGAGAGAACACTGGATATATTAAACTCGAAAGATAGAGAAAACGAAAGAAAAGCAAAAAAAGAGAGTGTGTGAGTAGGGTGGACAGTGTAGAGAGAGAGAGAGAGAGAGAGAGAGAGAGAGAGAGAGAGAGAGAGAGAGTACGAAAGAAACATCAAGGAGAAAGAGTGAATGGGGGAATAGAACGGGTAGCAAACAGATGAAAGGCAGAGTGTGGCGAAAAAAATACAAGGAAAGAAATAGGTAACAGAGAAAGGAAGAGGAGGAAATAGCAGTGCATATAAAATAAACTAACTCATAAATTCATCGCTGTTTAGTTTTCAAATCAAATAGACAAACTTATAAACTCATTTCTTTAGTTTTCTAATAATTTCTCTTTATTCTCTCTATAACATTCAAGTCCCATAGAAACACCTGTACCGAATCGTTGTCAACACACTTGTATATAATTATTTCACACTTCTGAGTCCAATGTCATACTTTCTAGACGAGCTTAATATCATAATAGAGTATAACTATTGAAACTAATGGTTAACAATTTCATATCTATATTCTTTTCCTGTCAGCTTTATAATTTAACTCGCACTACTACTGTATAAAGTTATAAACTCTAAAATTAATTATTATTATGTTCCCCTTTATGAGAAGCCAGTGGTACTCAAAGGAATATATAATTTATAATGTACACAAACAGACAAGTGAAAGTGACGTGTGTGATATGTTTTCTGAATACTGTCCCTCTTCCCCGAGTAGTGGACTGACTGGTAATTATCCCATTGCGAGAGGGTCGAAATTAATGACTGGATGGATCTTGTCACTCCTTTGTGTGTGTGTGTGGTGTTACTTGTGTGTGTGTGTGTGTGGTGTTACTTGTGTGTGTGTGTGTGTGGTGTTACTTGTGTGTGTGTGTGTGTGTTATTTGTGTGTGTGTGTGTGGTGTTATTTGTGTGTGTGTGTGTGGTGTTATTTGTGTGTGTGTGTGTGTGTGTTATTTGTGTGTGTGTGTGTTGTTACTTGTGTGTGTGTGGTGTTACTTGTGTGTATGTGGTGTTACTTGTGTGTGTGTGGTGTTACTTGTGTGTGTGTGTGGTGTTATTTGTGTGTGTGTGGTGTTATTTGTGTGTGTGTGTGTGTGTGTGTGTGGTGTTACTTGTGTGTGTGTGGTGTTACTTGTGTGTGTGTGTGTGTGTGTTGTGATGTGATGATATGCATTTGTACACGTCCACTGTAAGAGGGACATTATTATACCCAGGAGATGCATTTAACATGATTTAAGAGCTCCTTTTTTGTGAGTTTCTTTGGCTAGAATTATTATATCACTTCCTTCTAAATTTCTATAGTGTGTCTGGAGGATATATGTCTTGTTTTGTGACTCAGTTTGGAGGTCTCGTTCAGGGAAGAGGAATCTGTTGTTGGTGAAGGTGATGGCCTTGTGGTTCCTCCAAATTATGCCACGAAACAGATCCTTTATTAGGAACACTGGGGTCGTCTGTTTTCTATTATACACAGTGGTCAATATACCAACTGGGAACCTATAGAAATTTAATATTACTGAACAGGATGCTGAATGTGTGGTGTGTAAGTTTTGATCACCACAGAACATTATTTATCATTGCTGACATAAGATTTTTTCACCTAACTTTTTTCACACACTGTTTACTTTTTCCCTGACCCCTTCTTCACTCCTATTTACTTCACTCACACACACACAAAAAAAAAAAAAAACACACACCACACACTTACACACAACATTCCCTACACCCCACACTCCCACACACATACCACAAATCTCACCCACACAAACCCACACCCACCCACACCCACCCTACAGTTGCCATCCCTCTTGTCTTTGTCCGTGTAACTTACTGAGCTAATCACGTATATCACCAAGCCGTCACACTTCCCCTTCCTCACGCCTTTCTCTCTCTCTCTCACACACACACACACACACACACACACACACACACACACACACACACACACACACACGAACACACGAACACACCTCCTTCCTTCCTCCTATTTTTCTTCGTCCTCAGTCCTCGGGCAAAATGTACTTCGTGTTGAGATATCCCTTGTGTTCTCTAATCCCCTGCAAAACATGTTGGAGGAAGGATCAAACCTCAGAGTGACCAGAGGACGAGGCAAAAAATGCACGTGTAATTCCCAGCTTAAATCGTTATATCACTCGTTTTTTGTTTTTTGTTTTTTTTGTCTTGCCACGACTTTGCGAGGGATGATGTGATGTGATGTGATGTGTGTATATATAAAGGAATCAACACGCGAAACACCAAACCAAGAATTACTGAACTGACTTTATGAATTACTTATGATCTTGTATCTTGGGACTTCAGCACGTGGAGGAGTTAATATCTCTTTATATATACTTTTGGTTACATACATACATTGGAGTGTCCTGATGCCTCCATAGTATGCCAGGAAACAGGACCAGGTTAGCAAATGTAATGGTGACCTGTTGCTTGGAATAGTTTGGAAGATTCAGTTGCTCCAGATTACTAGTAACCATGCATCACCTCACCTTTATGAAGAGGGTCATGTTGTGTTGTGGTCAAACTGGAAGGCTACAGATTCCTCCAGACTGTGCTATAAAACAAGATCCCTCACTGCTATACGAAGGCAATAGTGAGGTTCCTGGCATAGTTTGGATGAATCAGTATAGTCCTTCAAGTTACTCCCAGTACATGACCTTCTTAGCACTGTCAGACCTGTGTGTGTCATGAAGGTATAATATAATGTCTACATAATAATTTTGCATTTGTATATTTAACTCCCCGAGGATTTAATATTTTTTTATCTATATTTAGTACATATTTTCTTTTATCCAGTGTACGGCAGCTGACGTATTAGATATTATAGATATATTATGTTTGGACTTATGGTAGAAGATTATAATTATTAATATTATCAAGCATTTCATCGTACTATATTATGGTTAAGGGGAAAGGATATCATAATTATTTTGGGGGGATACTGGTTCCTTCACCCCCGATGCCCCCCACTTCTCCTTCACCACCATTGCCTGCCCCCTTAATTTCCTTGCCCACCCCCCACCCACCCACCCATTTTCATTGGGTAATTGAAGGGCGTGAATAAAGGATGGGTGTGGGAAGTAGGGAGATGATACGAGGAGTAAATCTTAAATCAGAGGTGTCCATCCAGCTTTGTGTGTGTGTGTGTGTGTGTGTGGGTGTGTGTGCGTGTGTGTGTGTGTGTGTGTGATCTAAATCTATAAAGGAATGTGTGTGTGCTTGCCTTCATATGTAAGTGCATGCGTGCATACATAAGAGTATACAAGATTTGAATGCACCTAACAACGTATAATACCTGAGGTCATGTAGGCAGGGTTTTATAACTGAGTGTGTTCGTGCCTGTGAGTGTGTGTGCATATTTACAATAACATTATAAAATTACCTATTGTTGTATTCTTCAGCCATGGATACTGTAACAATTTGCAAGCCTTGTCAATTTGCAAGTACTGAAACAATTTGCAAGTACCGTAACAATTTGCAAGTACTGAAACAATTTGCAAGTACCGTAACAATTTGCAAGTACCGTAACAATTTGCAAGCCTTAACAATTTGCAAGTACCGTAACAATTTGCAAGCCTTGACAATTTGCAAACCTTAACAATTTGCAAGTACCGTAACAATTTGCAAGTACCGTAACAATTTGCAAGCCTTAACAATTAGCAAGTACCGTAACAATTTGCAAGTACAATGTTTCTTACTTTTCTTTGCAGGGGTGAGTGTGCCGTCCAATGTACTCGTAGTTCAGAGATCCATGCATTTGAGATGAGGACGCCTCGTGTGATTCCAAAACTGTGTATGTGTCCTCACGGTAAGTTACAAACAGTGCAGTACAGTTGTCCAAAGAAGTGATGGCATACAGATGAGTACCCCCATGCACGTCTTGTATATGCAGTAACTAACCAGAGATAAATTAATAATGTTTCGTGTGATAAAAGTAATGAGGGGCTGACCGACGCCATTATAAAACCTGCCTTCATTATTTTTGTGTTGGTGTGTCGTGTCCAGTCAGCAACAACATTCTTGTTTCTCTATGACAAAAAAGAATGTAACTTTAAGCAATAACAAGTTTAGCTTTTTATAGATATGGGTGTGGATGTGTGAAGGAAAGTATGGGTGTGTGAGAGTGGGACTGTCACTGAGGGTGAGTGTGAGTGAGAGGGTGAGGGTGGGACTGTGAATGAGAGTGAGAGTGTGAGGATGGTGTGAGTGAGGATAAGGATAATGTAATACTGAAGGGTCAATAAGGGTGAGTGAGAATTTGGGTAAGGTTATAAACGAAGGGTGAATAAGGGTGAGTGAGGATTAGTATAAGGTTATAAACGAAGGGTGAATAAGGGTGAGTGAGAATTAGGGTAAGGTTAAAACGAAGGGTGTAAAAAGGGTGAGGGTAGGTTGTGTGGTTACCTCCCTATTGACCTTAAACCCCTAAGGTCACCTCTTGTGGTCAGAGTGTGAAGCAACAACAGGGGCGTGACCTCCTAGCAGGGGAAGGGGGCAGGGGTGGGGGGGTGGGGGGAACTGTGTAGGGGACGGGGGAGAGGTCAGTCACGCCTTGGGGGGTCGATGGGATGGTGGGTGGAGTGGTGCCGTTGGGGTATTAATCAGAGAAAGAGAGAGAGAGAGGGGGGGGATGGTAGATGAGAAAGAGAGAGAGAGAAAGAGTGAGTGTGTAAGAGTGTGTGTATATAAGTGAATGTACGGTGTATGTGTGTAGGTAAACGAGTGTGTGTGTGTGTGTGTAATTAAAAACATGTGTACGTGTGAGTATTTTGTGTTAATGTGAGAGAGAGGAAATGGCCGTGAATAGAGAACGAGAGGAAATAACTGTAAGATAGAGTGAGAAAGAGATAATTAAGAAACGTGGAGTAAAGAGGAGTGAGATTAAATAACACAACAACAACTACAATAACAACAATAATAATAACAACAACAACACTGGTTATAATTAGCAGAAAATTTATGAGATCAAGCAGACGAGGGAAATATAACAACGATGACAGATAGACAGACAGACAGACAGACATACAAATACACAGACAAATACACAGACAGATAGATAGACAGATAGACAGGCAGACAAACAAACAAACAGAGACAGACAGTGAACAATACAAAGGGAAAATAAAACAATTGAAAAATAATACATGAAGAGAGAGAGAGAGAGAGAGAGAGAGAGAGAGAGAGAGAGAGAGAGAGAGAGAGAGAGAGAGAGAGATAAAGAAAGAAAAAGAGATAGAACAACACAAAGCCAAACTAAATACATGAGAGAGGGAGAACAAATGAGATGAATTAGACGCAGGAGAATGACAACAGATAAGGGAAAGGATAAGAGGAAGGGATCAAGAAGTAGTGGAAAAATGATTTGAATGAGGGAAAGAAAAGGAGACAAAGAGAGAGAGAGAGAGAGAGAGAGAGAGAGAGAGAGAGAGAGAAGAGAGAGAGAGAGAGAGAGAGAGAGAGAGAAAGAAAGAGAAAGAGAAAGACAGAGAGCAAGACAGAGAGACAGAGAGAGAGAGAGAGAGAGAGAGAGAGAGAGAGAGAGAGAGAGAGAGAGAGACAGACAGACAGAGACAGAGAGAGAGAGATGGGGGGGAGGGAGAGTGGGTGGGTAAGGGTGTTGCGACAGACAGGGGTGACACAGGGGGACAACTCACCCCTGTGACACCAAGACATGTTACACAGCCACACCAAGGGGTAAGGTGAGGAGGAAGGAAGGAGGGGGGGAGAAGGAAGGAGGGATAGGGGGGGGAGAGACATGAGGCAATGACAGAGAGGGTAGGATGGATAGGAGGAAGGAGAGCACAAGAGAGGATAGAAGGATAGAAGGGAGGGTAGGATGGTTAGCGGGATCGATAGGGGGGAGGGGGAGAGAGAGAGGGTAAGGGCATTGACAGGGAGGGTAGGGTGGACAGAGGGAGAGACAGAGCAGGGGCAAGGAAAGAGAAAAGAGTCGAAAAGAAGGTAATAGGAGCAGGGGTGACAGGGGTAAAGTGGCAGGGGCAATGAAGAAACAGAGATAGAAAACAGAAAAATAAAGGAGGAATTGCTGCAAGGGGAAGTAACAGGGGAAAAGGGAAAAAGGAGAGTGGTAGGGGCAAAGAAGAAACAGAGATAGAAAACAGAGAAATAAAGGAGGAATTGCTGCAAGGGGAAGTAACAGGGGAAAGGGGAAAAGGAAGAGGAGTAGGGGCAGAGAGAGGCTTAGAAGTGGTTGGGGTGGGACAGGGGTAGTTTTAGATTTAGGGACAAGGCTACAGTGTCAGGTACAGTACAGGGCCAGAGGTAAGGGGGTATGGCAGGAATAATAAGGGGAGGTAAGGGACAAAGGGGTAAGACATTGGTAGATATTTAGACTGACAAACAGATAGACAGAATATAGAGAGAGATAGAGACAGACAGACAGACAGAATAAACAGTCATACAAACATATAGACAAAATAAACTGAGATAGACATATAGGCAGAATAAACAGACAGACAGAGAACATGCACACAGATATACAGAATAAACATATACATACAGATAGACAGAATAAACAGACAGACAGATAGACAGAATAAACAAACATACAGACATAATAAACAGAGACAGACAGAATAAACAGCCAGACAGACAGACGCGGAAGCTGCTCTAATAAAACTGTAAGGATAATTGAATCATGGACCAAAAAGTGAGGTGAGTAAAAAGACACCATTGGTCTGTTGTTGACTTGTTGTGACCTGTTCACCTTGGAGTTGTAACACACTGACAATTAATACT
>JAWZYT010007213.1:0-10000 GCA_034508575.1 Petrolisthes manimaculis | reverse complement strand
TAAATAAAGTTAAGATATAAAAATAATGTAAAGAAAATGAATAATAAAAAGTCCCCCCCCCCCTCCACCCCCTCTCCCCAAACAAGGCCACTTCACCCTCCCCCCACCCCCACACACCCCTGGTTCATTAGATTGTGTGTGTCTTTAAAAGGTTAAGAGGTGAATATACTTTTGGTACATTAGAGAGCGTCTTGATTCCTCCAAAGTATGCCAGGTTTTTGTTTTTTTTCAAGGCTTGGAGGAGGAATCAGTAGTCGTCAATTTAGGGAGAGTATATTTTCTCCTTTAATTAATGACTATGAGTAAATATCTGTGAATTGAAAAAGCCAGTGATGTCTCTGAGTAAATATCTGTGAATTGAAAGCCAGTGATTTCTCTGAGTAAATATCTGTGAATTGAAAAAGCCAGTGATTTCTCTGAGTAAATATCTGTGAAATGGAAGCTACTCATTTCTCCAAACGTTGTCACACTCTCAGTACACGTGTTGTTGTTTTCTGGAGCCGAGCACAATTGGAGAGAGAGAGTGAAAAAAAAAATCTTGTCAGGAACCAAATTCACGTTATGAGCACAAAAGTCAACGTGATTCCTAAGTCAGAGTTCACAGGGAAGGGACAATGGAAGGATAATTTGTAACAGTGGAAGAATACAAACAACGGCGTTATTCGAGTTTAACACCTATTGACCTCGTATTAGTCACTCATTAAGGCGTTGTAATAGTAGAATGATTGTGTGTGTGTGTGTGTGTGTGTGTGTGTGTGTGTGTGTGTGTGTGTGTGTGTGTTGCGTGGGGTGTGTGTATATCAGGAAACAGAATTAATGAATGGGTATAATGGTATCCTGTTGTCTTGGAATAGTTTGGAGAAATTAACTACTCCAGATTTACCATCGAAAACACTGTATGGTACACTATAACCCCTTTAATTAAGAGAGTTCAATACCGACAGACAGACAGTAAACTAACTTCTGTGTGAGACTGTACAAGCAAGCACTGATGCACGACCATCTAGTAATAAACAACACACCCACCTCCACTCTGATACCAGTGTGATAAAAGTCCACTGGGGGGGAAGGGGGGAGAGATATCTATTTGTTTCAGATCCCTCGGGGCAGCTTCAATAATGGTTTAGTCAGTCTGGCGGAAACAATTATTTTTTTCCGATGAAGTTGTACAAACTTTCTGGGGATTTTTTTTTTTTTTTCGGGAAAAGTTAGTTATATTCTGTGTTTACCTTCCTATGCGGTTGAGGTGATTATCATGAGGTGCACGATAATACAATCCTACGTTGGGGTAATTAATTGCTTTTATTAGAGATGGATGGCTGCATGGTCTTCCTTTAGGCTCATAATAATGTTTTCCTTATTAGTAGTAGCAGCGAGTCCAAGGCTGTACAATATAATATACATGTGACTGATTGACTGAATATTAGACACAGATAGATATCACTTCTTCCGTCCCACAACGTGAAGCTCAAACAGGAACAGATGGTTGTGGTTGATGGTTGGGGTGATAGGTGGTGTTTGTGTTTGTTGTAATGATGGTTGATGGTGATAGTGGTTGTGTGTGTTGTAGTGATAAATGGTGGTGATAGTGGTTGTGAGGTAGTGGTTTTGTGTGTTGTAGTGATAAATGGTGTTGTTGGTTGGTTGTGGTGATAGTGATGATTGTGGTAATGGTTGTGTTGTAGTGGTTGTATGTGTTGTAGTGATAAATGGTGATGACGGTTGATGGTCGTAATAGTGGTGATTATGGTATAGTGGTGATGGTTTTCGAGAAGAGAATGATGCCAATGGTGGTGATGGTTGAAGGAAGGAGATGTTTGTGATGGTGGTGTTGATGGTGGTGGGGATTGTATTGGTAGTGGTGAGTGATGATAGTGATTATGGTGGATGACAGTAGTTGCATTGATAGTGATGGTGCAATCAGTGGGTATGTGTGTCTGGGGGGGGGAGGGGAGGGGGGGGGGGAGGGGGGGAGGTGGAGAAACGGAGAAGGGAGATCAAACAGGAAGAAAATTGGAAGGTGGTGGTGGAGGAGGAAGAAAGATGTAAGGTCAAACAGAAGTGATTGATTGTTTGCCTCAGTCCATTCACCCTGACGACGCAATGGGAAGAGGAAGAGGAAGAGAAGAAAAAGGAGGAGGAGGGGGAAGAGGAGGAGGAGGAGGAAGAGAGGATAAAAGAAAAGAATGAGTAGGAAGAGGAGAAGGAGGAGGATGAGAGAAAAAAAGAAAAGAATGAGTAATGAGTAGGAAGAGGAGTAGGAGGAATGGGAAGAGAAAAGAAAAAAACGATGAGAAGGAAGGGACAGAGGAAGGGAAGAAAATAGAAAATAAATGAGGAAGAGGAGGTAGATTATATGAAAAAGAAATGTAAAAATGGTGCAGCCAGGATGAAGAGGTGAAGGTGGTGGTATGGTGGTGATAATAATGATAATGGTGGTGTTGCTTTAGTGGTAATAACAATAATGATAATGGTTCTGGTGATGATTTTTGTTGGAAGGAAAGAAAATAGTGAACAAAACTCAGATTAGGTGAAGTCAAGTGAGAGGTAAATTCAGGTCAGGTTGAGGTCAGATCAGGTTAGCCAAGAGCACAACAACAACCAGATGTGGTGGATGATTGGCTGAAGCAGTTGTTGGTCCTGTAATTCTATCTGTACCCACGTGGTGTGTCTCCAGGCTGTTGTTGGTGGGTGCATTGGTGTTTACTACTGCTGCTGCTCCTGCTGCTGTGAGTGCAATAGGACCAACCACCACCTGACACCCCAGCACAGAGGAGGAGTTTGGAGGTTGAAGAGTACAATTTTAATATTATGTATAAGAGATATTTAAAGGCAAACCAAGGACAGATATATAGACAGGATAAGGGAGAGAGAGAGATACATGGGAGAGGAATATGAAGATAGGATGATTATGGTACTATTATAACAACACAACACCACGACCATCATCTTCATCATCATCATCATCAACAACAACAATAACAACAACTGCAACATTAATATAGGTGATCTACTTTCTGGTAAACAGTTTAGTGAAATCATTAACCTCAATCTGGATATCTTGCCCCAAAAACACGTGAGTTCCCTTATGATTACACTCCTCCTTTGTACAGTACATACCACAACTCTTTCTTTACCTTCCAACACAACACCACCACCACCACCACCAACAACAACAACAACAACAACAACAACAACACTTTCTTTACCTTCCAACACAACTCCACCAACAACTACACCCACCACCACCACCAACAACAACAACAACAACAACAACACCCACCACCACCACCAACAACACCACCACCACCACCACCAGCAACAACAACAACAACTCCACCAACAACTCCACCACCTTCTTTACCTTCCAACACAACAACTCCACCATCATGCACCACCTATTGAACTCTCTGACTAGACTCTCACCACCTTGGCATCTCGTCACACTTTATGTTCCATTGTTCCTGGTGGTTAGGTTACATGAGTCATACCAACCATTTTCTCGTTCTCCTTTTTTTTTTTTTTTTGTTATTGAGGTCACTACTACTTACGCTGTTATTAGACGATATTTATGCTAATTATTATTACCTATTCATACTCTTTATCATTACTTATTTATGTTTTGTTTTTTTCTAATTCATTGTTCGCCTTGACTGCATAAAATTATGTTCTTTATTTATGTTTCTTGTTATCATTGTATTTATTAATTATGTTTTTTCATTGGCGTATTTATAAAAACTCACATAGATATATTATTATTATTATTTCTATACTTTACAATCAAACATTTACATATTGATTCTTTTTATGTCCTTAACGACCCTGGGACTGTGTATGAAAATTGGAGGCTTCTGATTCCTCCCACCAATGCCACGAAACAACCTCCTTTTTTTATTATATACAGTATATAGGTGGTGTTTCGTGGCAATATTTGAAGGACTCGCTAACCTACAAATGTTCTGACTACATCACACACAGGCTCCCTTAATTCCTGACCTGAGGGGATACTAAAGTCTGTTCAAAACTTGTGTTCCATTTTCCTCTATCTATCTGTCTCTATTTATATCTATATCTTTACATCTATTTCTATCTCTATCTGTCTCTATTTCTATCTATCTCTTATCTGTCTATCTATCTATTTATCTATTTCTATCTATCTAAGCATAAGAGACCAGCGGAACACAAGTTTTGAACAGACTATAGTATACTCCAAAGTATGTCACTAAAAACAACAGAACCCGATGAATAGATAGAACATACTAGTCCCGTATCCTGTTGCCTGAATTAGTTTTGGAGGAATCACTTTACTCCAGATTTACCCACACTGTATGTACTGTCTGCCCCCACCCCCACCCCCAACCCCCCACCACTTCTGTGTTGTCATGTCGCCTTTTATAGTCTGAATATTTGCACTTTAATAATCCTCTTTAGTTTTTTGTTATTGTATTCCTTTGTACTGTAAATAAAACTAACGGGAAAAAAATATACATATGTAAAAAGTTGACGTCCTTGGCTGTGTTCACTAGTTCTTCGTGTTATTTATTCTATTTACTTATTTATTCAATTATTTATCATTTTTGTTTTTGTTCAGTGATGTGTTTTTGTTTATCCACGGTTTGTCTGCTTTTTTTTCTTTCTTTATTTGTTTGTTTATTTATTTTAGGTATTTTAATTTGGGGTCATCTTTTTGGGGTAATTTTCTCGTTTTAAATCCCACCCACTTTCCTTCGTAAGTACACTGAAGCACCTTGATTCCTCCAAATTATGCCATAGACTTCTGATTCCTCCTGTCTACACCACGAAACAAGCTCCTTCCATATAGGTGGTGTCTCGTGGCAACATTTGAAGGACTCATTTACCTCCAATTTTCTGACTACATCACAGGGTCCCATAAGGGGTGAATACACTTTTGTTACACTAGGGGGACTTGATTCCTCCAATGTATGTCAGGAATCAGAATCTTCACCTCCCATCCTTCTCTGCCTTTCTACATTTTTAACTATTCATATTCCTTCATTTCCAACCATTTCTCCTTCTCCTCCTCTTCCTCAATCTCCTTCTCCTTCTTCTTCCTCAATCTCCTTCACATTCTTCTTCTCCTCCTCTTCCTTTTCCTTCTCCTATTTCTCCTCCTTTTCCTCCTCCTTTTCCTTCTACTCCCCCTCCTCCTTCTCCTTCTCCTATTTCTCCTCCTTTTCCTCCTACTCCCCCTCCTCCTTCTCCTTCTCCTCCTCCTTCTTCTCATAATTACTCCCTCACCTCCCATCCCTTAATTCCTTCTTCCCACCATCCCATCCTTCCTGTCTCTCATTCCACTTTTCCTATTAATTAAAAACACTTCCCCTCTCATCTGCCATCCCTTTCCATTTCCACCCCACCCCCCCATCAAAACCTTTTCACTTCACCATTTCCCCCCCCCATCAAAACCTTTTCACTTCACCATTTCCCTCCCTTCCCTCGCCTCCCATTTACCCCATTAAGCTTCCTATTATAAATGCAAAACACGGCTATTTATGTTATTCCTTTTATACACACTTATTAAGCCTGGGTTCTGGGATGCAAGGGAGGTGAGTGTCGCTTGGTGCATTTTACTCTCTCTTTGTTGGAGACCTGATATCCACTTCTTATATTAACATACACTCACTCACTCAGCGACGCACACTATATACGTCTGCCTTTGTATTTTTTTTTCTCTCTCTCTCTCTCTCTCTCTCTCTCTCTCTCTCTCTCTCTCTCTCTCTCTCTCTCTCTCTCTCTCTCTCTCTCTCTCTCCTATGATTTATCTCTCCTTTCCCATTCCCATTCCTCATACACCTCCCACTTACCTTCCCTCTCCCCTCTCCCTTTCGTGTCGCATATTTTACTTCTGAAATGCTACCAGGAACACTAAATTATAGATAAAAATACACACACACACACACACACCATAATATGCACATGAATAACAGATACACACGCACACACACACACACAAGCAAAAAACACAAAACCCTAATCAAAATATACACCCTAAAGATAATATTCACACATACATACATACAGTAGACACGAACACGCACGCGCACACATGGAGAAATGCACACGAATCAAATACAATAATACACATTTATATATAAAAAAAAAGGATAACACAACTCACAGGCATTTACCAATACACGTTGATTCACACTATACCGTCACGTCACGTCAATATTTCTTCCCTGTAAATAAATGGGAGTGTGTCTGGGTCTGCTCTGATATGGTCTGGGTCTTAGTCTAGTCTGATCTGGTTCTGGATTGGGTCCGATATGGTCTGGGTTGGGTTTGGTCTAATATGGTCTGGTCTGGGTTTGATAGGGTCTGGCATGGTCAGGTCTAGGTCTGATATGGTCTGGTATGGTCTGATATGGTCTGGTCTATAATAGGTCTGATATGGTCTAGCATTGGTCTGGTCTGGTCTGGTCGCTAACACTCATTTGACTGTCGGGGACTTAAACTTGTAAATTGGACAAAAACATGTGACTCAAATTATAAGCGTAAGAAAATAAATGCAAACGATATCATCAGTAGGATATAAACGGGGAACCCCATTTTTACGTCCCGTCTAAATTTGTCATCAAAGCCGAAGGGGGCAAAAAGAGGAGCATGTTTTCCGAAATGCTCTCTGGCGGGAGATTACGAGGGGTGAGGGAGGAAGAGGGAGGGAGGGAGAGAGGAAAAGGGGCTAGGATTGAGTAAGAGTAAGGGAGAGAGAGAGAGGGAGTGAGGGAGAGAATTAAGTGAAGAAGAATAGTGAAGGGAAAGAAACGATGATGGAGAGTGAAAGAGGAAAGGAGGGAGGGACGAAGGAACAAGAGAGAGAGAGAGAGAGGAGAGAGAGAGAGAGAGAGAGAGAGAGAGAGAGAGAGAGAGAGAAGTAAAGGGTTGTGAGGAAGATAACGAAGGAAGGACGGAGAGAAAGGAAGAAGGATGAGTAAATGGAAGATGAGCAATAAAAGAGACTGAAGGAGGGACGAGGGGGAGAGGAGAAAAAAATATAAAAAAAAATGCACAGGAAAACAAACTGACAGAGAAAAAGAATAGAACCATAAAAAAGAAACATAAAAGAGAGAGAGAGAGAGAGAGAGAGAGAGAGAGAGAGAGAGAGAGAGAGAGAGAGAGAGAGAGAGAGAGAGAGAGAGAGAGAGAGAGAGAGAGAGAGAGAGAGAGTGAGAGAAAGAGAGAGTAAGAGTAAAAGAGAGTGAAAAATGCAGTTGAAAGAGAGGAATGGGAGAATCACGAGGGGAAGAAATATAAAAATAAAGTAAAAGTGAGTATTTGTGGAGGAAGAGGAAGAAAGGAAAGTGCTAACCAGAGAAATAAAATGACTTAAGAACGAGCAATGAAAACAAAAAACTGAAAAAGGAGGAACGGAGTGAGGGAGAAGAAAGAGAAATGTGAAGGAAATACAGGGAGAGAAAATGGATAAATGGGGAGGACTTACTGAGAGAGAGAGAGAGAGAGAGAGAGAGAGAGAGAGAGAGAGAGAGAGAGGAGAGAGAGAGAGAGAGAGAGAGAGAGAGGTGGGGGAGGGGGATACAATCAATGCACAGTTGAGGCCACATGAAACAGACACACATTAATTAAGCATAGAATAGAAAGTGTGTGTGTGTGTTGAATAAGTTAGAAAGTGTGTGTTGTGTGTGTGTGTGTGAAAAAGGTTAGAAAGGAAAGTTTGTGTGTGAGTGTGAAAAAAAAGCTAAAAGGAACATGTAAGTGTGTAGAATAAAAAACTCTATAGAAAAAAATGTTACTGTATGAAATCGATCCAGAGGAAAAATCTGTGTTTATAAAAGAAAAAGTCAAGATGGAAAGTGTCAATATAAAAAAAAAAAAAAAAATCAAAATGGAAAAGTGTCAATGTAAAAAAAAAAAAAAAAATCAAGATGGAAAAATGTCAATGTAAAAAAAAAAAATGGAAACTGTCAATGTAAGAAAATAAAAAAAAAAGGAGAAAACAAATAAAGAAATAATGATAAAAAGGAGTCAAAGAGTTAAAGTGTGAGCGTGTTAAAATGTAGTGAGTAAACGAGGTGGAAGAGGAGGGGATAAAACCAAGTCAAAAATAATCATCAAAGTGAAAAGTTGGGTTATGTGAGAGAGGAGAGGAAGGTAGGTACTTAATGGAGAGAGAGAGAGAGAGAGAGAGAGAGTGAGAGAAGGAGAGAGAGAGAGAGTGAGAGGAGAGAGAGATACAGTTAGAGAGAGTGAGTTACAGTTAGAGAGAGTGTGTGTTACAGAGTTAGAGAGAGTGTGTGTTACAGAGTTAGAGAAAGTGTGTGTGTTAAAGTGTCAGTGTGTTAATCTGTTAGTGTGTTAAAGAGATAGAGAGTTAAGGAAGAGAGGAGAGGGTAGAGTGCGAAGACGACGAGGAAGAGGAAGGGTTGGATTGAAGGAAGGAAAGTTGGAGAAGGGAGGAAAGAAATTATCGAGGATGAGCGAGGGTAGCAACACGGGAAGGAGGAGGGAGGAGGGAGGGAGGGATGAGGAAAGGAGGGAAGGAAGGAGGAAGGAGGAGGGAGGGAAGAAGGAAGGAGGAAGAAGGGAGGGAGGATTATTGTGGGAGAGGGAAGGATGGAGGGAGGACAGGGAGGGTGGAAGGAAGGAAGGGACGGGATAAATTTAGGAGAGGGGAATGAGGAGAGGAGGAGGAGGGAGGGAGAAAAGGTAGAGGAGAGAAGAGAGAGAGAGAAGGAAAGACTAGAGAGGAAGAGAAGGAGGAGGAGAAAAGTGAGAGAGGTTAAGGGAAAGGAGGGACAGTGGAGAAAGTGTAACAATAAGAAGAGATTAGAAGAAAAAAAATATGAGAGGGGGAAAGAAATGATGGTGGAGATTGAGAAACTGTGTGTTGAGTGAGGCGCAACACACACACACACACACACACACACACACACACACACACACACACACATATATATATATACACACACACACACACACACACACACACACACACACACACACACAGGAGAGGAGGGAGGAGACTGTAATGTAAGATGGAAAGGAAGGAAGGAAGGAAGGAGGGGTGTATGGGAAAGTTAGAGAGGGACATGTAGCGATTGGGCAACCGGCGATCTGTATGAATATGAACATTAATATATTTCCATACATGTCAATAAGAGAGAGAGAGAGAGAGAGAGAGAGAGAGAGAGAGAGAGAGAGAGAGAGAGAGAGAGAGAGAGAGAGAGAGAGAGAGAGAGAATCAGTCGTCTTATATATCTACCTATAATGTAGTGATAAAAATAGTGTAATCAGAGAAAATATACCAAGAAAGGAGAGAGAATAGAAAAATTATTATAGTGTAGGTAGAAAAAAATTATTAAATACAAAGGAAATGGGTTGCAGAAAAAGACAATTGTCAAATGATATTAATTATTAAAGATGAAAATTGTTGTACGAGACGTGGAAGAATAGGATGATACATTGAAGAAAAAAGTTAAGACACCTATTTTTTTTTTTTTTTTTTTTTTTTTTTTTTTTTTTTTTGCCAAGACTGAGATTTAGTTATAGTATTGACTGGGCATTGAAATATAGATCATATTTTAAAAAAAGACAACTGAAGACAAATAAAATACATTATTGACAGAAACTTAAAAGAAGATATTTTGCAGAACATAGAAGGAAAAGAAACATTAATAGACTGACAATTCACTGATGGGGAGGAAATACACGAACTTTTACTCAGGGGAAGTTCTGTATATGCAGTGTTGGTAAATCTGGAGCAACCAATTCCTCCAAACTATTAGAAGTACCATTTACTTTTTGTTATTCCGGTCGTGTTTCCTGGCTTAGTTTGGAGGAATCAAGGGTGCTTTGTTGTACCAAAAGTATACGACTACTATACTACTACTACTACTACTACTACTACTACTACTACTACTACGACTACTACTACTACGACTACTACTACTACTACTACTACTACTACTACTACTACTACTACTACTACTACTACTACTACTACTACCCCCTTAAAAAGTTG
>JAWZYT010007212.1:7500-20000 GCA_034508575.1 Petrolisthes manimaculis | reverse complement strand
AGTAGTAGGCTAGTAGTAGTAGTAGTTGTAGTGTTAGGAGGAGGCCTAGTAGTAGTAAAAGAAGTAGTTGTAGTATAGTAGTAGTTGTTGCAGTAGTAGTTATTGTAGTGGTGATGGTAATGTAATAGTGGTAGTACTTTTAATGTAGTGAAATGGTGGGATTATAATAATACTGATAGTGTTGGTATTGTTAGTAGTAATAATGATGAGAACAGGTAGTAAGATAGTTGTGACTGTGATGATAATGATGGTAACTAGTGTAAGTGGTAGTGTTGGTAGTAGTATCAGTGATAGTTGTGAAAGTATGTAATAGCTCAGAGTAGTAGTAGTAGTAGTGTTAGCAATGTAGATAATAATATTGTAGGTAAGCCTGATAGTACCGATAGTAGTAGCAGTGGTAATGTTAATGTTTACTATGTAGGCAGAAGTGGTAGTAGTAACAGTAGTAGTAGTAATAGTAGAGTATGTATTTACAACAGGTACAAACTAATAGAGGACGTAGGTAATAGTGTCGTCTTTGCCAGTAAATAGGACCAGATTAACACAAATAATGATAGCCTCGTGTTGCTTGGAATAGTATGGAGAATTGAGTTGCTCCAGTTAAGTTAAGAGAGAGAGAGAGAGAGAGAGAGAGAGAGAGAGAGAATGTATGTGTGTGTGTGTCTGAGTGTGTAGTGGTGGACGAGTTGAGGTTCCCGGCCATTGATGTTGGTAGTTGTGGTAGTGAGTGAGGTAGTGTAGAGAGGGGAATGGCCACACAACCATGGAAACTTGAGTCATCGGGCCATATTCCAGAACATTTGTGGTGCATACGATGGCTCCATAGAAACATAATAGAGCCGTCGTATCGTACCACACCACGGATGTTCTTGCATACCATCCATACCACCAACTCTTGTAATATAGTTATGGAGGTAGTGTGTACAGTGTTGGTAGTAAATCTAGAGCAACTGATTCCTCCATACCGGTACTATTCCAAACAACAGGCAGTCATTCCTTTTATTAATTTAATCCTGTTTCTTGGCATACTTTAGAGGAATCAAAGCACTCTAATGTATCCTATGTATATATAGTTGGGGAACAAAGTATCTGGACACTGTTGATGGCTTCTGGTAACAATGTCAGTGATAAACACATTAGTAATAGACAAAATTTATTCATTACTACATAACGATAACTGATATTGGATGACGTCGACCAACCACAAACAAAAGTTATCCTTCAATTCATGAATACTTTCATTGATGTGTTTACTTTTGGGGTTGTTGCCAAAAGCCGCCAACAGTGTTCAGATACATTATTCCCCAACTGTACCATCATCAGAAGACAGTACCATATACTCTCCTTTATGGACCCTGTGATCATGTATGAGAATTGGAGGCTTCTGCCACCTCTGACGTCAGATAAAATGTTGCCAGAACCGATATTACAAGAGTTAAAAAGGTGTCTTGAATGGGGGGATCATAATCTCTGGCCCACCTGATTGAAAGCCCGAGATTTGAAGCGGGCTGTTTCTGGACGACAGCCCACCCAAACCATCAAGAGGCCACACACATTTCGAACCATAATGGATGCTTTGTGTGGGCTGTCGTCTAGAAACCGCCTTTTTCTCCAGATCTCGGGCTTCGATTAAGATGGACTCTAATATATTTTATGTTCAGGAATTGTACAGTCACGAGCACAAATAAGTATGCAGCTTTGGTTGAAGCTTTGGACCGTCCAATAATTCACCAACGAACTAATTCCATTGGAGATCTTATTGTGGATTTGTTTACTGTGTTTAGGTATTCGAAACACACCTGAATACTTATTAGTGCTCGTGACTGTACTATTGCAGACAAATATTTCTTTCCACATAAGGGTGACTTTTGTAAACATTTGACTATTTTTCTCAAGTTTTTCTTATTTATTTATTAATTAAGCAGCTTTTAACTTCCAGCACACACCCACACACAAATTAGAGCAATAACATCATAGTAATACATGAAGACAATGGTGAGATTAGCCTACTGTACAATACGAGTTACCCATAGGACAAGTGGAAAGAAATTATTGTCTGCAATAGTACATAATTTAGTATCCCATATTATGTATTGCAGAGACGCCCACGTGATGTTGGCTCAATAGTTCTTCGTAATTAATTATGTAATGGTCGGTAACTTCAACTGTTTTAATAATTCACTCTTCTGAGATTACGTAACAATGTGTAAATGCAACATACCATACACTGCAGGTTAATAGGTTAATGTTACATGATAAAATCTTCATAAGGGAGTAGTACACTTTTGATACATTGGAGTGCCTTGATTCCTCCAAAGTATACCAGGAGGAAACAGGACCAGATTCACAAAACTAATGGTAGCTTGTTGCTTGGAATAGTTAGGAGGAATCACTCGTGGTCCTCACACTTCCTCTCACTCGTGGTTCTCTCACACTTCCCCTCACTCGTGGCCCTCACACTTCCTCTCACTCGTTTTGCCGTGGTTTATCCTGGCTCATTAGGGCTCGTAAAAACTCGACACTCGCCAATTAAGCTGGTGTTTATCATGGATGTTGGTGTGTGGTGTGTATTGGAGGCGGTGGTGTTGCTGTGTATTGGAGGCGGTGGTGTTGCTGTGTATTGGAAGCGGTGGTGTTGCTGTGTATTGGAAGCGGTGGTGTTGCTGTGTTGTTTGTGATGGATATACCGGTAACTATTACGAAAATGGAATATAAAAATGACCTACAAGGAACACACACACACACACACTCTCACTCTCTCAATTTAATAACCATAAAATATAACTGAGAATATCCTGGGAAGAGAGATAGAGATAGAGCTGGAGTGTGTTTCCCTGTACTAAGCAAGACTTGGGATTATTGCTTGCACCTCTGCTGCCCCCCTGTACCCCCTCCTCTCCCCCACTGCTCCTTCTCACCCTTCCCTGCCCCCTCCCCCTCCCCCTGTGTTGGGTGCCGTCATCAGCTCACCTTAAGATATTTTTATTTTCACATTTGCGGGAAAGTTAACACAGCCCAGCCCTCTCTCTCTCTCTCTCTCTCTCTCTCTCTGAAACATTATTAATTCTTTCTTTAGTGGTTTGGCCATTGTCTTTTTCTTTCTGTTGTTGCGTTATTTCTAGGAACGTTTAAAGGTGTGTTATTAAACCTAATCACAATTAATTATGTTACCAGAGCGTCTTACGTAGAATCCCTGACAATTGGCTTAATAGAAGTAAAGTGTTGAGTGAGGGGGGAGTTATTCTTAAGGGGAAGCCAGTGATGAAAGCAAACGAGAGAGAGAGAGAGAGAGGGAGGGAGGGAGAGTGATAGTAATGAATTAAAATGGTGACGAGGAACGAGAGAGAGAGAGTAATGAATGAAGATAGTAACAGGAACGAGAGAGAGAGAGAGTAATGAATGAAGATGGTTAAAGGAACGAGAGAGAGAGAGAGTAATGAATGAAGATGGTTAAAGGAACGAGAGATATGGAAAGAGAGAGAGAGAAAAAAAATGAATGAAGAATGGAACTGGGACGGGCCATAAAGCTTGTGTGTGTATAATGAACGAAGAAGGAAACTACATGTGCACGGGACATAGAGAGCGGAATGTGTACTGTCAACAAACACTGCCATCCTTCCATCCATCCCGGAAGTTTGACCAAATACCCCTAAAAAACACGATCAGAGTGTGTACCGTCTGTCTGGGCAGGAGTTAAGGAGGTAATACACTTTTGGGTACAGCTACCATTATAATTATATCCACCGACACTTTCCTTCCATTGTAGTAAATATCTTGGTAATAAAGAACAATACGTGTATGATCTTGCAGCATCTCATGACTATAATTGAGGGGGTTCAGTTGACGTCAGGTGTTGTATGATTATATTTTGGTATGATACTGATTATTTTGCATGATGGAAGGAGAGTGTCGGTGATTATTTGATTGTGGCTGTACATACATAGGAGTGCCTTGATTCCTCCAAAGTATGTCGAAAAAAAAAACAGGACTAGATGAACAACAATAATAATATGATGGCTTGTTGCTTTGATTAATTATGGGACCCTGTAATGTAGTCCTATAGTCGAAAAAATTGGAGTCGAGTGAGTCTTTCAAATATTGCCAAGAAACTCCATCTATAGGGAAGGAGCGTGTTACGTGGCATAGTAGGGAGAAATCTGAAGCCTTTCCAGTTCCCACACACGATCACTGGGTCTTTAAACTAGTTATGGGGAATAGGTTGTTGCACTTTTACCAACACGTAACTGGAAATTATTGACTTGTTTACTATATATGAAAATTGAGTGTGTAATAATATCTTCCATTTTCAAAAGCCTTGTGTTTCAGTCAAAAGGGATAATAGTATAGGGTAATTATTGTCACATATTTTGTTATATTTAGTCATTATTATTACCGTCAGCTACATTAATAAGGGAAGGAAGGGTGAGACAGCTCTTTCTCTCTAACTATTTTAATAAGACTAGGAAACGTGTGTGTGTGTGTACTAACCTGTGTGAATGTGTGTGTGTGTGTATGCTAACCTGTGTGAATGTGTGTGTGTGTAATAACCTATGTGAATGTGTGTGTGTGTATGCTAACCTGTGTGTGTGTGTGTGTGTAATAACGTATGTGAATGTGGGTGTGTGTGCTAACATGTGTGAATGTGTGTATATGTACCAACCTATGTGTGTGTGTGTGTGTGTACTAGCCTGTGTAGGTTATGTGTATTATAATAATGATGAAACTGTATCTATAATTACAACTGATAACACGAGGTAAGTGATTAGGGTATAATAATATCGTCCCAGATGATACCACCACGTATGTTATTGTTATGATAAATATGTGGACTGAAGCTACCGTACTGAAGATGATGAACTGATAAATTGGTTATTACCGTATGACTAGAAATTAAGGGGAGATTATCTTGTTGGTGAAATGGATGTCTAATGTGTCCTCCAATCTATGCCAGGAAACAGACGACCTGAATGTTACTGGCAGGGATTTTGTTTCGTGGCAGCGTTGAGAGGAATTATTTTTTAGCCCTCCGAATCACCAACATACAATCTCTCCACTTAATTTAGGAACCTGTGATTGTGTGTGAAAATTGGATCCAGGCTTCTGCTGATTCCTCCTGACTATGCCACGAAACAAGCTCCTACCATATAGGTGGTGTTTCGTGGCAATATTTGAAGGACTCATTTATCTCCAATATTCTGACTTCATCGCAGGGTCCCTTAATATTATACAGTACATATTATATTCTGCAGACACGGACGGTACAAGGAAATAAATAAATAGATCGTTTAGCTAGACAATGGAACGTTTAAAATCTTCTTATCGCCTACGTGGAACATGCAGTCAGTCACCGCATGTTGTAAACGTCGAAAGGGAACGAAAACATTTGGCATAGTGAGTGAGTGAAACATTTGTGTAACTTAATCTGTATGCAATTGTTTTGTTTGGGGAATATCATTTTTTAAAAGTCATGTTCATTATTTCTGTTTTATTATTATTATGATTTATTTGTTTTTTCAGTGTAAACTTTGTATATAGCGTATTTTTAGCTCATGCCTATGTAGTGCAAAGTAAGCATAGATACTAGAAATACCGCTTTGGAAAATGGAAATAATAATAACAACAACAACAACATCGACGACGAAGACTCCGAGGACACTATAGTAATCGGGAGACATACACACGAATTCGACGACAACAACAACAACAACAACAACAACAGGAAAAAGGAAACGAATTAAAGAACCAAAACAAGTTCATACCAAGACAGTGTGGACCAAAGGACATATTAGATACAAAAAAAACATTATTTATACATCCGTACCCAAACCAGTCCACCAGTCAGCTCTCTCATTCTTGGTGCTGGTGAGTGAGTGAGTGAGTGAAGTTCATTGACAGACCAACCAAGAGTGAGAGCAAAAAGTTTACTATATATATGCTCACATATATATGGGTAATTAAGAAGTGTATAATAAACTGTACAACGTCGTTCGTCGTCTACTTTCCACCCAAACACACGTGGGTTGAGGAGGAGACTGTGGCCTGTAGCAAGATAGTGTGTGATCTCCATTGTCGTCAACATCGTCCCATCTGTTTTTCCTCTTAAGTCAACGTCGTCCCATCTTTTTTTCCTCTTAAGTCAACACCGTCCCATCTTTTTTTCCTCTTAAGTCAACACCGTCCCATCTTTTTTTCCTCTTAAGTCAACACCGTCCCACATTTTCTTCCTCTTAAGTCAACACCGTCCCATCTTTTTTTCCTCTTAAGTCAACATCGTCCCACCTTTTTTTCCTCTTAAGTCAACACCGTCCCACTTTTTCTTTCTCCATTTTCGTCAGCACCTTTTTTTACCATTGTACCTTTTCGTCATCCACCCTCCCTTCTTTGTTAGTTTGTTAGCTAATTATTTATACGTTTACAATCCCCCATCCTAACTTGTTTTATTGATCTCACTATTTTTATTTATTTTTGCAAACTACTGTACTGTACCTATATAACTACAACAACTTGGACTATATTAATCTTCTATGTTATCTAGTTCTTGCTGTTATTAAGAGTCGCTATCTCCTTTTTTCATATATATATTATTTTTAGAGTCATCTTTATTGCTATTTATACCTCCCCCCCCCCACCACCACCACTTGTTCCTCCTCGTTTGTAGGCTATCCCTTCTAGGCTGACCTCCCATTTGTACTTTCCCAGTTGTATTGTTTTGGTTTAGCCCTCCCCCTCTCTTCCTCCCGTCCTACCAACCTTTAGCCTCTCAGTCCTCTCTCTCTCTCTCCCTACCTTTCTACCATCGACCTCTCAGTCCTCTCTCTCCCTACCTTTCTACCATCGACCTCTCTGCCTTCCTTCTTTCCTTATTCCATCAACGACCCCCTGCCTTCCTTACTTTCTTCCATCAACGACCCCCTGCCTTCCTTCCTTTCATCAACGACCCCCTGCACCTTCCGCCTACACGACCACCTTCAAGATACAAGACAAGATGAACGACTTCGCTTATGGGTGAGTATTTGTGACGTCATAACACCCAACAGGCACCCAAGCACCCATTGTGAATAGTTCCAGTCTCCTGCCACCAGATGTCAGTTTATACCATCACGTTTTACAAAGGTATAGGCCTACTCGAGATTAATACAAATGTAAACATAACACCTGTACAATTTGGTATGCAGTTTGTACATACTATAATATTTTTCGTTGCTAAATCAATAAATCGCGACAAGTTAATTTAGATATGAGCAATTTTTTATATATATTTACAGTATATATAATATATATTTTTTTACAGTATAGGTTGAACAGTATGAATTGGTAAACCTACTTATTTTTATTTTTATTAGTCATTTGTATAGCCTACGTCAGTGAGCTCTGGTGGCAATGACCATGAACTTCTCACCGTGAGTGTACATTACATTAACCTTGTAGTCTAATAATTCTTGATTCTTATAATAATTGGCTTTTATGAGTGATGATAATTGAGTGCATATGCCTTGACCTATAATAATTTAAGCTTGTAGTATTGTGTAATTATATACGGTATATATATATAAGGCTTATGGAATGGAAACCAGCTTAAGGACCCTGTGATCGTGTATGACAATTGGAGACTTCTGATTCCTCCTGACTATGCCACAAAACAAGTTCCCTCCATACAGGTGGTGTTTCGTGGCAATATTTGAAAGACTCGTTTATCTCCAATTTTCCGACTACAACACAGCGTCCCATAATTGAGATCAGATTCTCTTGTTGATGAATTGGAAGCAAGGTCTGTGAATCCTCCAAACTATGCTACAAAACAGATTCCCTATTAGTACCACTGAGGGCGTCTGTTTCCTGGCATAGTTTGGAGTAATCACATGCAAATTTAACCTTCCAATTCAAGATGACAGTGTTGTAGGCTACGGTACTGATTCCTACACACTGTGACAAGACTCAGACTAATAAGCTTCCTCAGATAAGACGGTCAGCTTTCGTGTATGTGTGTGTGTGTGTGTCTGTGATTTGTGTCTGTAATGTGTGTGTGTACGTGTGTGGTGTGTAGTGTGTATCTCTGGTGTGTGTGTGTAAATTAAAGTGTGTGCTTGTGTGTGTAAAGTAAAGTAAAGTAAAGTAAAGTAAAGTGTGTGTGTGTGGTAAGTAAAGTAAAGTGTGTGTGTGTGTGTGTGTGTGTGTGTGTGTGTGTGTGTGTGTGTGTGTATGTGTGGATTTGGCGGCTTCACTGAGGAACTGACTTAACGTGGACTATATCTGGCCAAGGAATGACTTCATCCTCTGACGTACTGGTGGTGGTGATAAGGTCAGCTACTTCTCTCTCTCTCTCTCTCTCTCTCTCTCTCTCTCTCTCTCTCTCTCAGGCACCACTGCAGAGTAATATTGGTGTTGTATCAGTAGCAGGGATGTGCCGGATGCTGCTACACACACACACACACACACACACACACACACACACACACACACACACACACACACACACACACACACACACACACACACACACACACACACACACACACACACACACAGAAGCAAGGTTGTATGATGAGTCAGAAGCAACTATCAGGCGGCCTTCTTATCTCACCAGCTGCTATCATGGCCTTATCTGGAAGGTATAGTAGGCAGTGAGTAAGGCAGGTAGTGGTGGTGGTGGTACTGGGAAGGGAGGAAGGTAGTGGTGGGAAGTGGAGAAGGTGATGATGATAGTGGTGGTGGTGGGAAGGTGGTGGTGGTAGTGGTGGGAAGTGGAGAAGGTGATGGTGATAGTGGTGGTGGTGGTGGTGGTGGTGGAGAGAAGGGAAGTGGAGAAGGTGATGGTGGTGGTGGTGGAAGTAAGAAGAGAGATGGAGGAGGAGGAGGAGGAGGTGATGGTGGTAGTAGTAGTAAGCTAGTGTTGGAGAGAAAAGTGAATCAATATTGGTTATGAGTGAATGGTGGAGAGACTTCAGTGGTGGTGGTGGTGGTGGGGAGTATAGGGTAGTTTTTTAATGGTGGGGAAAAAGGTTGGTGATGGAGAATAAGCCTTGTATCGGTTATTGACGTGGGGGTGAATGAGGGTGGGGGTGAATGGGGGTGTTACTGCGTTATAGAAAGGGGGGTTGGTTGGGAAAGGCAGGGAGGGATGTGTGTATGGAAGGGGAAGTGAATGGTGATGGTGGTGGTGGGGTTGTGTGGATGGGAAGGGGGAGGTGGTTGAGGGAGAGGGGGGAGAGTGAGTGAGTGATGGAGTGCAAAGTGGGGGGAGGAACGGAAAGGGATGGGGGGGGGGGGGGGTGATAGAACGAGTACTTGGAACAGAGAATGAGAGAGGGGATGGATGGATGGATGGATGGATGGATGGAGGAAGGGGAGATGAAGAGGAAGAGGGGAATTACCGTACACAGTGGAAGAGCATTGAGAGAGAGACACACAGACAGCCAAATGTGTAAAAAAAAACGAACAGGAAATAGGAAGGTGGGGAGGGGGGTTTAGAAAGAGAGAGAGAGAGAGAGAGAGAGAGAGAGAGAGAGAGAGAGAGAGAGAAATCTGCAAAAAGGGTAGAGAGAGAGGGAGAATGACTGCAAAAAAAAAGAGAGAGAGAGAGAGAGAGAGAGAGAGAGAGAGAGAGAGAGAGAGAGAGAATAATGGCTCGTTCTCCAATAGCTAAACGCTTCTGGTAATTCATTGAAGCGACCCTCCCCCCCCCCCCTCCACTCCCTTCATTCACAAACATTCATTGATTTAACCTTCATGTTCGTTTCATTCAACAAGTTCCTATCTATTAGTTCATTGTTAATATTTACATTATTATTACATATATTTATATACTAGTGTTCCCTCTGTTGTGGCTTTGTTGTTATTCTTTTTTACATTATTATCTATATATAAATGGTGTCCTTCTATTCTGGTATTTTTAACATGCACAGGAACGTATAAAGATTTTTTTTTACATAGGACTGTGATTCTCTTTTCTTTCATTCATCTGCTCAATTTCCCTTTGACCTACATTTCAGCTTGCCTAGGCACTTCATCCATCCATCTATACATTTATCCATTCATCCTACCATTCATTCATTTATTCATTCATTCATCCTACCCTACCATTCATCCATTCATTCATTCATTCATTCATTCATTCATTCATCCATCCATCCATCTTTCCATTCATTCATCCATCCATCTTTCCATTCATTCATTCATTCCATCATTCCCTTAGTGAGGTCAACCTTCGTAACAACCACCTCATTTCCGTAATTATCCCTCCAGCTCACTCAGTCATTTTCGTTCTACTTTTTGCTTCCTCCCACGTTTTTCTGGTTCACAAACTACTATACTCTCCTACTCTCCATTCATATTATTTTGATACTCATCCATTCAGTTTTCCATCCATCCCCTTCACTGATGAAATATAACTACGTGGAAGTTATGTGTATTTTATGTTCACATCTACTATACTAGTTTAAGCTTTATCTGAAATTTGAATGCTGTAAATTAGTGGTTCCCAAACTGGGGGCCGTAGCCCCCTTTGGGGTCACATAGTAAAATGTAGGGGGTCATAAACTTGGGCTATGTTTAGATGAAACCAAAGAACTTGAGTGGGAAGCCAGCCAGTGGCGTGAACTCACAGGTTTAGTAAACCTACAGGTTTGTATAATGTCTTGCTGACACACACATCAATAATAGGCCCTATGTTCCATAATTTATTGTGTGTAAATATATTTTTATATCCAATCCTGTGTCCTTGATATAAAACAAAACATGGAGATGTATTAAGGTAGTACTGTACCGGTACTCAATTTTCACTCAACATTATTCTTAGGTTTCCTAAGCATGGATTCTGTATGTTGACAGTGACTGTAGTCTCAGGTTATGGATGGAGGACCAAGGATAAACATCATGTACCATATATATGAAAAGTGGGTAACGACCAGAAAATGTTTGAGAACTACTACTGGAAACCCATATAACACACACAGCCAAGATTGTGATACTCATTATACAGTATACCGTATCATTGGTCGTATCCCTCAACGTTTCATATGATTTTGAGAGAGTCTGAAAAATGTCTTACATTAATTTTAATCCCAACGAATAAAATCTTTGAGCGTACTTTTAATGAAATATATTAACTTTATTTATGACCTGTCAGTGTAGGAAGTTGAGTACTATACTGGTGTTGTGTGTTGCCCTTCAACCATTAAAACATTACCAGACAGTGGGGCTTTTAAGTACCCTACCATATTTTTAAAGCCGTGAGAACTGTCAGGTGTTTTTACATAGCTACCATTTGTAAGTGTAGTTGAGGTGTGTGTGTGTGTGTGTGTGTGTGTGTGTGAGGTTTATTTCTGTTGTCTGTGTGCGTACCCAAGATGTAGGTAGATGTTTGTGTAGACGTGTGTGTGTAGAAATGTGTGTGTGTGTGTGTGTATAGATGTGTGTGTGTAGAAATGTGTGTGTGTAGAAATGTGTGTGTGTAGATATGTGTGTGTGTGTAGAAATATGTGTGTGTGTGTGTAGATATGTATGTATGTGTGTAGATGTGTGTGTATGTTTGTGTGTATAGCAACAGAAGGTATGAGTGAGTGATGTTAGAGTTTGGCATTGTTTGGGGTTTATAGGTCGTCTTAGTCATAGAGGGAGTGAGTGAGCAGGAAATGGGGGGAAGATAGTCAATGTTGGGTGGTGTTTGTGTGTGTGTCTGTAGGGGGGAGGGGGAGGGGGAACGGGTGATAGGTTAAGAATTGGTGGGGGAAAAAGAGTGTTGGGTGGTGTGTGTGTGAGGGGTGACGAGGCGTAGGTTAGAGGAAGAGGAAGGGATGGAATAGGGATTGGGGAGTAAAGGGAATGGAAAGGGAGTGGAAGTAGATGGGAGTGAATGAAATGGAAAGGAAAGAAAAGAGAAGAGGATAGAAGGAAGAGAGGCGTAGAAAGAAGGGAATGGAGAGAATGGGAGAGTAAATGGGATAGAATGAAGGAAGGAGTGTAAGAGAATTAACAGTAAGACAATACGTGGGGAAAGAAGGGCAAGTGAGAAATGAAAATATAGGGAATTTAAAACTTAGGAGAGAGAGAGAGAGAGAGAGAGAGAGAGAGAGAGAGAGAGAGAGAGAGAGAGGAGGGGCGAATACATGAATGGGAGTGGGAGGACCAGAAGAAAAATTCATCATCAGAGAGAGAGAGAGAGAGAGAGAGAGAGAGAGAGAGAGAGAAGGATATAAAGTGTTGGCAATAACTTACGGTGCTTACCTGTATATCTAAAATGAAAAGTGGGGGAGGTGGATGTAACTGTAGACTGTCAAATGACCTCACGTAAAAAAAAGTAAAAAATAAATAAAAGTATAAAAAAAAAAAAGCTAGTAACGTGCAAGACAATACTTATTCTTTTTTTTTAATAAATTGGCTACCTAATATAAATTGGCTCTAATATTAATTTGTTGGGATTTTTGGGTACTTGTATTACATTTCAACACTAAATACATTATAGATTTATACAGTTAGGCTATAGGTATGTATGTATGTATGTA
>JAWZYT010007211.1:0-12500 GCA_034508575.1 Petrolisthes manimaculis | reverse complement strand
GAAAATGAAAAACTCTGATTGGCACAGAAACTACTCCTACTAACCTTGCCTCCCTCCCTTCCTTCCCTCCCTCCTCCTTCTCTCCATGTCACAGCTTCTCTCCTTCCCCTCTTTCCTTCCCTCTCTCGTCTCTCCCCTTCTACTTGCACCACTGTCTACTTCTCTCCCTCTCCTATCTCTCCCGCTCTTTCCCCCTCCCTCTCCTATCTCTCCCCTTTCTCCCTCTCCTATCTCTTCCCCGCCCTCTCTCTCTTATCTCTCCCCCCTTCTCTCTCTGCCTGCCTGCCTGCCACTCAGAGCGGTGACGTCATGATCGACAGGCAGCAGGGGAAACATGGAGGCGTGACTGAAGCCGAAAGAGACGGAGCGGCTGTCATGGGAAAAGAGATGGGATGAAAATTAATGAAAAGACGAGTTCACCAAGGGCCGTCTGTCCCCAGGCATGAAATCAAGAGTGATCGCCATGAGAACCAAATCAGAGATAGAAAAAAAACGAACGAAAGAGAGAGAGAGAGAGAGAGAGAGAGAGAGAGAGAGAGAGAGAGAGAGTGGAAAGTCGTTCAGTAGTGACTATGAAATATATCATTGGATGAATCATATGGCCCTACCCTCCTCAATAGTTCTTTTTTTTTTTTTTTTGTCTACACGACTGACATACACTAGTGGCTTTCACAATGATCTGTGTAAGACCACTTCACCCACACCTACACCTATCCACTCAATCCATCCACATACAGACCATCCCATCCATCTACACACAGACCCAGCCTATCCATCCACACACCGACCCACCCTATCCATCCACACACCGACTCACCCTATCCACCCACACACCCACACACCCACATCCCCGACCCACTCAAAGGAGTTGTCCAATCTCTCCGTCCTCTTTCTTCTCTCGGGGAAAGAGGCCCAAGAAGGAATGTTTGTTATTGTTGAATTCGAGAAAAGAGGAGAATGACCAGTAGGAGTGAGGGAGGGGGAACTACCACCTACAGTCAGTCTGAGATCTGCACAAATCCACAACCTTCGACCGGATAAATTGGTACACAATGGACGGAAAAGCGAGGGTTGAAAGGCCATGTCCACTGCCTTACAAAAAGTGTTCTGACTGACTGAGGGAGGGAAGGAGGGCTATAGACTACACGATAATGTGTAAATGAACAGTCCGACTCACGTAAGGTATTGTTGGTAGAGGTCTTGGTCATTTTTTCCAGGTGGTATCACTCGGTGTGTCGTGGTGTTTAACAAATAGCAGCAAAAAAGCTTCTTATAGACACTGAACAAGGAGATGCAAAAATGTACTATATATTTATATGTCTGATAGATATTGAAAATCCCATATGACAGCAGTGGTATTGGTGCTACATATTATAGGTTTCTGGACTGACAGTATAAGCGCATAGGTGTGACAAACCGTACAAATCGGAGTCCGTCTACCTGCCCACCTGTGACAAGCCACTGGAGGAGGGCAAGGAAGAGGAGGAGAATAAGTGGGGGAGGTGAATGATGTAGAGGAAAGGGAAGGGAAGTGAAGGGAAGGAAAGGGGGGTCACGCACGGACAATTCGAGACAAGTCTTTTATAGGAATGAGCATTAATGTATGTATGTATGTATGTATGTATGTATGTACGCCTCACCTGGACTGATGAAAGGCACGGTGGTGAGAGAATTGGAACCCGCATCTATAGGAACACATAAATGGACCGGACAGAAGTACAAACAAACATACAAACAGACGGATGGTAAACGCGGACACGACTTCAAGATGGGCACATTGTCTTCCCCTCTTCCCCTACCCCCCCCCCCCCCCCCATCACCCCCCATCACCCCCACCCCTGCATTCTTCCCTCTTTCCGCACTCTAGTCACTGTTCAACACCCCCGTATTTTTTTTTATCTCCTCTCTACTTTTTTGTTTTTATCTTCCACCATCAACCATAACAATCGACAGACAACCTGGTCACTTCTTCACCTCTCTCTTTCTCCTCTCTCTCTCTCTCTCTCTCTCATCTCTCTCTCCTCTCTCTCTCTCTCTCTCTCTCTCTCTCTCTCTCTCTTGACGTCCACCATCGGGCAAAACAATCGACACCCTGAGGCTCCACCGTCGCATTTGATAAAGAGCGAAGTAATCCTCTGTCTGACATCACCCACGCCCCACCTACACGCCCGTCACCTCACATATACACACACACTTATTCCCACGTACACACTCATTACCCATTACCCATTCCCATGTTCACACCCCTCACTCACGCCCATACATACATACATAGTACACATACATACATACATACATAAATAAACACAAAAACACACTTGAGGCTATTCGTGGAGGGTGAGTGAGTGAGGCGCCAAAGGATGTCATCAGATGCAGCGATAAAACAGAGGTTACCAGAGTTAGTCAGTTTGAGAGACAGGTCATGCAGTTACCAGACGGTGTGTGCTTCATAGTCCTTCACACTCTAAACAAACTCGGGCTATAAATCTCCATTATCTCTCCGTAAAAAAAAAATATGAGGGTTCGCTGGTGTGGTTGTTTTGGCTACTCGAGAGCTTGCGAAATCATTTAAAGGTTCTGAATGAGGTGATTACGTGGCCAGGAAGATAGTAGTAGTAGTAGTAGTAGTAGTATGGGTGATGGTGGTGGTAATGGAAGTAGCAGTAGTGTAGAATTAGGTCTTGGTTGCAGTGTCGTGAATCCAGCAGCATCCAATCCATCTCACACAACCGAAAGTAAAAGTTGATATATTGGAGATGCTTACAAGATGGTAATAGCAAACCTCGGTATATAATGAGTCAACATCCCGTCCCTGCCTAAAGGTTGGGAATTCCGAGTGTATTTGAGCAACAGATTTATTTAACACAAGCGTCTCCAGCTGGCCGTCTTCTACGAACTAATCAGGGATTTCCACCCTTCCTATAACTGGCGACTGATAAAGGGGACATTCATAATGAACTTCTTGTTGTTTATGTGTTTTCTGTTGCTATCTGTGTTAGGGTATGTTTGTATGTGTGTGATTATTGTGGTGTGTGTGTGTGTGTGTGTGTGTGTGTGTGTGATTTTTGCAGTATCAGTTTGGTGTGTGTGGGGGTGGAGATTGTTGCGAGTGTCAGTTTGTGTGTGTGTGAGATTGTTGCGAGTGTCAGTTTGTGTGTGTGTGTGTGTGTGTGTGTGTTTGGATGTAGAGTGTATATATGGATGTGCTTGTAGTGATTGTTGCTGTGGGTGTTGTGTGTGTCTGTCTCTTTGTATTATCACTGTTTCTACGGCAATATATTTAGAAGACCAGAATTTTTTTGAATTTTTTTTTGTTCTGACTGCCAAACAGACAGAGGAAGAGAGACAAACAGACAGACAGCAAGACAGACAGACAGAGATCAAGGCAATCACCCACCCAAGTATCCAGAGACCCAGAGGGACAGAGTAAGAGGAGAAACAGACAGACAGACAGATAGACATACAGAGATCCAGGCAACCACCCAGCAGGCCAGCTAGAGACACAGACATACAAACAGACAGACAGACAGATAAACATACAGAGATCCAGGCAACCACCCAGCATGCCAGCTAGAGACACAGACAGACAAACAGACAGACAGACAGACAAACAGACAGAGAGGCCCTTCGTGACTAGGTAATTAACAGACACGACCCTTGTCCACCATCAGCCTCAGCCTCGCCACGGGTGTCCCCTCTCTTGTGGCTCCTGGGACACGACACCACCCCTCTCTGTCTGTATGTATGTCTGTCTGGCTGTCTGGCTGGCTGGCTATCTCTTTTTCTGTCTTTATGTTTGTATGTTCATCTGTATTCTCTGGATATCTATCTCACTGTTATAAATTATGTCTGTCTGAATGGTTTTTTACCTCAGGATTCAGAGAGACAGACAAATAGACTTTCCCAGAACACACACACACACACACACAAACAAACACACATATATACACACACACACACACACACACACACACACACACACACACACACACACACGTCGCTCAACCTTTTGTGTGTCACTCAGTTGGATACGGTTTGGGGCAGTTGTACGAGGTGTGGAGGGCAGGGTTGGTGATGTTGGTACGTGTGAAGGGTAGGACTGGTAGAGGAGGAGGAGGGTTTGTTATTGTAGGTATAGAGGTCAGGTTGGGAGGTGTGGGGGCCAGGGTTGGTGACTGACTGGGGTGGATGTCAGGTTGGGAGGTGTGAAGGGTATGGTTGGTGATTGTGTTAGGTGTGGAGGTCAGGCTAGGGGGTGTGGAGGATATGGTTGGTGACTGATAGGTGTGGAGGTCAGGCTGGGAGGTTTGGAGGGCATGGTTGGTGACTGCTAGGTGTGGAGGTCAGGCTGGGAGGTTTGGAGGGCATGGTTGGTGACTGCTAGGTGTGGAGATCAGGCTGGGAGATGTGGAGGGCCAAATTTGTGACTGGTTGGTATAGAAATTAGGTTTACTATCAGGTGAAGAGAAAATTATTAATATTTCAAAATAGATAATAATACCGTAAGGCGTAAGCTACAAAGTAGAATTTGTCTAGCATGATATCATAGTTTGTGAAGTGAGATGTAATCATGATATACTTAAAAAATCTCCGTCGATTATTTTTGCTTTTGAATATTTGCAAATTAACATTATGCAGTGAATTGTTTGCTGCAAGGTTTAAACTAAATTAAATAAACTAAACCTATTCGTTTTCTCTCGTTCACAGAGAGCTACACTGGCCGAGAGTGAAGTGAACACCCTTAAGGAACAGCTGGAGACGGTCAAGTACCAGAAGAAAGAGAGCAACAACAACAACAATAACAACAACAATAACATCAACAGCACCCACTCCACAACCACCTCCTTCCTCCATAACAACACCAACAACATTAACAACAACAACAACAACGCCTCCTCCATTATCACATCCACCAACATCAACAACAACACCTCCGCCAACACGACCACCACCTCTATCAACACCACCACTACCACCACCAGCACCACTGAGTCTGGTAGTGATGTGGTCGACTCCTCGGAGACCATAGAGAGGCTAGGCGGCAGAAAAACGCCCATTGAGGAGATCATACAGTCGAAAGAAAAAGAGGTGAGTACGGAAACATTTTTTTTTTTTTTTGCTATGGCGTGTTGTTGCAGGCGTTCGTTTTGTTATCATCCTTAATTAATGTCCCAAGTAGGAAAGAGGTAAGTGATAAGGCTCGAGTTTTTTTGTGTTTTTTAATAATGACTCGTTGCATTTCATTTGACTCTATTCACGATTACACAAAGAGTGAATGAAATACTGACGCTCAGAGAAAAAGATGTGCGTACATTGAGTTTCTGGTATATTGCGTTTATTTTGATAATCTTTTACCACGTTACTGTCCAGGGAATTGGGTGCTGTACAGTCACGGTCAATTATCCTGCAACGTCTGATTGAAGGTGAACAATGAAACTGAATCTTACAAAACAAAATTAGGTAACCAAATTCTTAGATCCGTTTCAATCGAAGGCGTTGCAGGACAATTAGACGATATGCAACTGCTGGCCACCCTTTGGAGATGCGCAACTTGATAATTTTGATGTAATTGAAACACGTGAAGGGGAAAGAGTCCGTGGTGTGTGTCATGGGGAGGAGCGTGAGGTTGAGGGACCGTGGAGGACACGTATGGATACCAAGAATGTTTAATCTTACTACAACATTATTGTGAAAAAGCATTGTGTCATTCGCATCTATATTTCTGGTATTCACACACACACACACACACACACACACACACACACACACACACACACACACACACACACACACACACACACACACACAAACACAAACACAAACACACACACACACACACACACACACACACACACACACACACACACACACACACACAAACACACACACACACACACACACACACACACACACACACACACACACACATGCTAAAAATGTAAATGTGCCAAGTCATTCGCATAAAGAAAATAGTTTCAGATATGAAAGGCGACCAGAGTAAATGATGAGGTTTTATAAAATATGCAAGCTATTATTTTTATTAATGCCTGATAATGTAGTAAAATGGCATGATTCCACTCAGGTATTAGGCTACTCTGCACCAGAAGAAGAGACAAATTTACTTAAAAGACATCTGCAAGAACGAGAACATCTGAAAGAACGAAAGAACGAGAACAGCTGCACGAACGAGAACAGCTGCTCGAATAGAAGGGCTACATAATACCCGAGCAATGTGTAGTGATGGCAGGTGAAAGGATTGAGAGGATGGGGGGAAGAAGGAAGGGAGGGAGGGAGATGTAACTGAGGAGTGCTAGGCAAGCCTTCACTTGAGACAGACAGCGGCAGCAGCCAGTAAATCAACTGGTGGAAATAATGTGGGTCTAAGCCTCCTTGAAGACGCTCTATTGACTGGGGGCTTAGTGGCAGCAGGCAGGGAGCCGTGTGGGTGGGTGGGCCTCTCGCATCTCTCTCTCTGGTGGTAGCGGTGGAGGTGGTGGTTGTTGTGGTAGATGGGGGTTGGTTGTTGGTAGATGTGTATGGTAGTGGTAATGGTGGAGGTGATTGTGGTAGTGGAAGGTGTTGGTAGTTGAGGTCGTGGGTGTATTTGGTAGTTGTAATATCGATGGTTGTGGTGATTTGGATGGTGATCTCCCATGGGGTCTGTGCAATCAAGTTGGTTTGTATGTCTTTAGGGGTTGTTTTAGTGGGCTAAGTATATCGACATTAATGGTTTATCTTGATGAAAATTATTGTTGGATATTATCTTCACCAGCTCGTTGGGCATTTTTTGTGTGTTGTATGTACCGTGTTCGTGTGTCGTTTTGTGCTGGTGGGTATAATACTTTCCCCTTGGCCGACCATAGCGTTCTGGTGGTCTTCATTTTTCCTGCCTGCGAGACTCTTCATCCTGTTGGGTCCTATAGTGTTCCCCTTGATGGAGACAGAGCATCCAGCCTCTTACACTTAACTCTCAGAACTTGCTTTTCTCGGTGTGCTCTTTGCATCTGATTCTCACCATCAGGCTTCCTTGTCTCGCTCGCCTTCCTCTTTCGGTCAGCTTTTCATTCTCCTTGTCCTCTCCTCTCTTGCTCCTTCCTTTGGCGTCTTCTGAGCCTACTTGCCTCACAGTCTGCTTAGAGACTTTCTGTTCATTTTTTGGAAGTGGGTTAGTTTGTGTGGTTTAATGCGACTCCTTTTCATTTTCTTGGCCCAGTGGAGATCATGTTATTTTTTAGGTACGGCTCCTTCAGTTATAAACATTGAAGGAAGTAATACGTTTGTTTTTATTTGGCATATTGTTTATTATGATGTCTTTATCGCCTTCCTTACGCTTTAATTCTCTTCGGCCCTGATCTGTCATCTTTCTTCTTGTTTCACTCTTTCTTTCCTTCATCTCTCCCTTTCTCTTCTTTAATCTCACCTGCCAAAACACACACACACACACACATAACCAGGTAAGCACACACACACACACGCACATACACATAACTAAGTAAGCACACACACACACACACACACACACACACACACACACACACACACACACACACGACCCGTCACGTCAAATCATCAATATTCATCCGTATCTATCTATTTGCATCAGTCGGGAGGCCGCTTTGATGGCCGGTATCACTTCTTTACATCAATTACTCAACCTGTCTATAACGGGCGACAGTCTTGCCAAGGCCCGGGTTACGTTCCTGTCGCGCCCCTGATTGCTTATCTGTCAATATTGCGTGTTTGGGACCGTCTCTTGCTCGTTTGGATCGTGGAGGGGGTCTGTGTAGGGGGGGCAGCTATTATTAATCGCCTGTGCATCACCCCCTCCCTTCCTTCCTTCCTTCGTATTCCGACCGTGGTAATTATGATGTTGATCTTGATGTGTGTGTGTGTGTGTGTGTGTTTGTGTGTGTGTGTGTGAGTGTGTTTGTGTGTGTGTGTGTGTGTGTGTGTGTGTGTGTGTGTGAGTGTGTGTTGTAGGAGGCTAGTGGGGGATCTGGTAGTAATCAACGTGACATCATCATAATCAAGATGACGATAATGATGATGAAGAGGAGGAATCAGTAACCCTCAATGTGCCTAAAGTATATTAAACTCTTTATAACTGTACGATGAATGGAGTAGACAGACTGACAGAAGAGTAAATAATTAATGAACAAATCGGAGAGAGAGAGAGAGAGAGAGAGAGAGAGAGAGAATTTTAGCCTCAGCAGAGTGTCATATAGAGTTAGATGCGTAGTAGAGAGAAGCTAAGGGAAATACATCCTTGCCCTGTTGTTATTGTAGTTATTGTTATTGTTGTACTCTATTCTACTGCTGTGTCGGCATTATTATTATTATTGTTGTTGTTGTTGTAGTAGGTCATCAATTTTGTAGTATGAAGTTTCTATAGTGATGTTTTTTGATGATGGTGGTAGTAATTCCTGTGATAATGTTGGTTGATGATGATGATGATGATGATGATGATGATGATGATGATGATGATGATGGTGGTGGTGGTGGTGGTGGTGGTAGTAGTAATTTCTGTGATAATGTTGGTTGATGTTGTTAGTGGTAGATATTTTTGTATATGATGACTGTAATAATGATAATAATGGTGTTGGTAATTTATGTGATGATGAGGCTAATGACAGTGATGATTATGAAAGTAGTACTGGTAGTGGTAGTGAAGGAGACAGTGATTGTAGTTGTATAGTGGTGTTAGTAGTGGTGGTGGTTGTAGTGGTGTTGGTGGTGGTTGTAGTGGTGTAGTGGTGTTAGTAGTGGTGGTAGCAGGGGTTGTAGTGGTGTTGGAAGAGGCAGTGTGTTGGTGTTAGTGGCAGTGGTTGTAGTGGTGATGGGGGAGGCAGTGGTTGTAGTGGTGTAGTGGTGTTAGTAGTGGTGGTAGCAGGGGTTGTAGTGGTGTTGGGGGAGGCAGTGTTAGTGGTGCTAGCGGTGTTGGTGGTGGTGGTGGAGGCAGTGGTTGTAATATTCTGGTCAGCTGCGAGTCATTAAGAAAACAGTGACTGTGTTATTACCATGATATTGCCTCGTTGTTTACGTCATTCACGTTCAACTGTCAGACGTTGACCTCCTCTCTCTCACTCTCTCTCTCTCTCTCTCTCTCTCTCTCTCTCTCTCTCTCTCTCTCTCTCTCTCCAGTATAGATATTCTCTTCTTTCTAGTATGTTCCTCAATGCTCTTTTCATATTTTTCTCATCTATTGCCTACATTACTTCTTCGGTCTCTCATCTTGGTCTTTGTTTCATTTTACAATTATTACAAATTTTCTATATTTTTGTATCCTACTTTCCCCACAATATTTTTCCCCATTTACTGCACACCCATGCAGCCTTATCCCCATCTCCCCTTTTACCAACATCCATCCATTCGTCTTTCATAATATTTTCCACGTTTTTCCCATATTATATTTCTCCACCTTTCGTCACACATCTCCCCTCTAATCTTCTCACCACAAACCTTATAATAATAATCACTTCTCTTTTCCTCTCGCCTCTATAAGCGTGTCTCAGTGGCTTCCCTCACGCGCCGGTATTGTCCGAGGGAATAACAAAACATTTTCCACATCTCGATTCACTCTTGGGACTCACGTACTCATTCGTCGATTAGATTAGTGTCAGGAGTCAAATATCTTCTTTAGAGGGACACACACGCGTTCGTATTGTGTCCCTATGCATGCACGATGTGTGTTTGCAAGCATGATGATCCTTACTCGCTCTGGCTGAAGTACACACACATAATTTATTCGTATAAGCTTGGAGGTACAAACACACACACACACACACACACACACAGTTTTCCCTTATCCCCTGTATGCCCCTTCCTCCTCAATTCTCTTCCCCCTCTGTACTTGGCCCTACCATTCCCAGTCTTTGCCCCTCTGCCACCTCCACCACCACCACCACCTTCTCTTTCCCCCTTTGTCCTTCCCCTTTCTCCTTTCCCCTCTGCCCCCCCCCCACCCTGCTCCTTCCTCCTATGCCACTACCTCGCTTCTCTCTTTACTCCTCTTCCACCATCCCCCTCTTCCCCCCCCCCACACCCCTCCCCCCTCTGCCAGCCACAACAATAATGAAGGGGCCGCTCATCGGAAGTCGCCAGGCACCATCCGATTCGCTCCATTTAGACTCCTTGAGGGTGGGTGGCTCTCGTTGTCCCCTCCACCCCCCCTTCTCATTTCCCATTCCCTCCTTCCATCTCCCTTCCCTTCCTTTCCCCATTCCTTTCTTCCATCTCCCTTCCCTTCCTTATTCCCTCCTTTCATCTCCTTTCCCATCCCTCCTCTCCCTATATACCCATGCTTTCCCTGCCATCTCCTCTTTTCCCCTCTCTTCCCCCATTCCCATTTTCTCCCGTCCCTTCTCGTCCCATACCCTCCACTCCCCTCTCCTTTCCTCTCCCCTCTCTTCCTTTCCTTTCCTTGGCTATTGTCTTCCCTACCGTTGTGCTTTACCCCTCACTTCCTTCCTTCCTTCCCTCTTTTCTTTCTTTTTTCCCAATTCTTCCTTCCATAGTCTTCTTCCTTTGTTTCTTCTCTTGGTTTGTTTGTATCCATCAGATTTTTTTTTCATTGTGTTCTTTGTCTCCCTTTGTATTTCTTCCCTATTTCTACCATTCTTTCCTTTTCCTTGTTATCTTTTTTATCTCCTTTTACGCTTCTTTCTCTTTACTCTCCCTTTGCTTCACTCGTCTTACTTTCATCTCCCTTCATCACTTTCCCCTTTATCTTTATTCTTTGTTTTATTTGTTGTTGTTGTTGTGATGCTGTCGTTTCTTTATCCATTCCTTTTATTGTGTATCCGTCCATCCCATTTTCTTCTCGGATCATCTTCTTCCCTCAGTGGTCAGGCCTCGTATCCTTGGAACTGTCTGACCCTTTTATTCTTTCATGCTTCCCAGAAACTCTTGTCTTCCACAGCTAGTTTCTGCTTATTTTATTCCTTATATAAAGCCTAATTTCTGTTCCCCTCACTTCTCCATATGTTTCCTTATTCTTTACCCTAGCTCTCTCTCTCTCTCTCTCTCTCTCCTCTCTCTCTCTCTCTCTCTCTCTCTCTCTCTCTCTCTCTCTCTCTCTCTCTCTCTCTCTCTCTCTCTCTCTCTCTCTCTCTCTCTCTCTCTCTCTCTCTCTCTCTCTCTCTCTCTCTCTCTCCTCTCTCTCTCTCTCTCTCTCTCACCACTGACCACCACCACTTCCCCTTACGTATTCCCCTCACTTTCCCTCCCTTGATCCTCCGATGTTCATTCTTCCTTCTTCATCCTCTTCATGATTCCCTCACAACACTCTAACCCCTCCCTCCCTACCTACCTACCTCCATTCCCAACTTTCATCCTCATCCTACCTCCAAAGCTTCTTCCACCCCTACTCTACCCTCTACACCCTACTCTATCCTCTCCACTATTCCTTTACCCTCTCCACCCTTTACTATACCCACTCCACCCTTCCTTTACCCACTCCTCCCCTAATCTACCCACTCCTCTCCTAATCTACCCACTCCACCCTTCTCTACCCACTCTACCCCTAATCTACCCACTCCTCTCCTAATCTACCCACTCCACCCATCCTCTCCCCACTCCACCACCCCTCCTTTCCCACTCCACCACCCCTCCTCTCCCCTCACCACCACCCCTCCTCTCCCCTCACCATGCACCCTTAGCTCACTACGACCACCCGCCATCAAGACTTCCCTTTCTCCTTCTCTCAGGGGTCGTTGAGGCGATCTTTAATGGATAAGTTATCGCTGTAGTAGCCTCGTGGAAATTACTCAAGGGGTCTCTTATCTAGGGCGCTAATCTTTATCGCGTCTGTTTCTCCCGAGTCGCTCCAGCTGTTATCCAAGATGCTGTTATCGTCTGTGACCTCTTTCTTGTGTTTCATTCTGTTGTCTCTCTCGTCTTTGGTCTGTACGGTTCTGTTATTTTTTTTTTTTTTACCTCAGAACTAGAGGCTTTATGAGACAGCTATCTTATTTCTTCTAATTTTTTGTTGAAATGTTTGCAAATAATACGACTCGGTGGTTTTTTAAGTATATTTTTATTTTACATCTACAGTTTGAAATGTTGATACTGTATAATATATTAAAGTATTCTGTGGCACATAGTTGTAATGATTTGTGTTCCTTTTGGCTTGTGTGCATTTCACGGCTCTCTGGTTCCGAGAAGGTTTTGATGTTTCTGGATTCAAGCCTCACTCTTGGGAACTCCTATCTCTCTCCCTCTCTCTCTCATCCTCTCTCTCTCTCTCTCTCTCTCTCTCTCTCTCTCTCATAAAGTCTCCTCTCGCTTCTACAATACAGTACATCCCTACTCCCAAATACCCTCCTCCCTCACGTTCCTAATCCCTTCCCATCCCATCCTCTATACCACCACCTTCCCATCCCATCCCATCCTCTATAGTACCTCCCCTCCCGTCCCCTCCCCTCCCCCGCCGGCACATGTCCACTACGGGTCTGAAATATGAGGGTGGGCGCCATGGACGTCAAGAATATGCCACTTGATGT
>JAWZYT010007210.1:25000-31722 GCA_034508575.1 Petrolisthes manimaculis | reverse complement strand
GTTCTGTCCATGTCTTTCCCTGTATATCCATCCCCCTCCCCCTCTCTCTCCCCCTCCCTCTCTCTCTCTCTCTCTCTCCCCCTCTCTCTCTCTCTCTCTCTCTCCACCAAAACAACCCACCCATTCCCACCACCACTATCACTAACTTCACCCCCACCGGCTGAATTGTCTACGTGTTCTCATTCACCTTATTTACTTGCTTGCTTGCTTGCTTGCTGTTCAGGGTTTATATATATATTTTTATCTTTTTTTTATTTTTACTTTTATCGTTCCTGAGTGTGTGTGAGAGAGAGAGAGAGAGAGAGAGAGAGAGAGAGAGAGAGAGAGAGAGAGAGAGAGAGAGAGAGTTACAAGGAAAAGAAGTACCCTAGAAGACCTTACGATCCATACAAAGAGGGTACCTGTGGGTTTAGTTGTGCAAGTATGTGACCGTCCTTGAATGGGTCATGTGAAACCATCAAGGAACACTCACACAACGGCTTAAACACCTAGACGGTGATTTAAGACTTTGTCTAATCTGGACTTGAACTGATCCACAGAGTTGCTGTTGACTACATCAGCAGGAAGCGCGTTCCAAGTACCGCAGATGCTGTAGGTAAAGAATTTACCACACCGATCACGGTTGTATCGCTTCAGTTCAAGTTTGTAGCAATGATTCCTGGTTGTGCCCTCACTGAGTTGGAAAAATGTCCCTGTAGTCTACATTGTCAAAGCCTCGTAGTATTTTAAACACTTCGATAAGCTGACCACGCAGTCTCCGAGTTTCCAAAGAGAACAGGTTGAGTTCTACCAACCGATCTTCATAGCTCTTGTGTCTAAGAGAGGGTATAAGTTTGGTTGCCCTGGCTTGCACTCGTTCCAATCTCGTAATATCCTTTCGGTAAGAGGGACTCCAAAACTGGACTGCATACTCCAGGTGCGGTCGGACAAGGGAATTGTACAGACAAAGTACTATCTCCTTGTTCCGGTATCCAAACTGCCGCTTTATGTACCCTAACATCCTTTGGGCTTTCTTCTCTGCCTCAATACACTGCTTTGAAAACTTGAGGTCGCTAGTGATAGTTACACCCAAGTCTTTCTCAGTATCAGTGCTTACGAGAGCATTGCCCTTAAGGGTATACTCTGTTCGGGGGTTTCTGTGGCCTATATGCATAACTTTGCATTGTTCACGTTAAATGGCATTTGCCACGTGTCAGACCACTCCCCGATCTTCCTAAGATCTTCTTGTAAGCGGGTAGTATTTCCTTCTTTCGCGACATTCATACCAAGCTTAGTATCATCGGCGAATTTGGAAATCTTGGCAACCATGTCACCATCCATATCATTAACATAGATGATAAACAGTAGTGGTCCCAGAACAGAACCTTGGGGAACACCGCTAGTAACGGGAACCCACTCTGAAGCCTGTCCATTCACTACTACCCGCTGCCGTCTGTCACTTAGCCAGTTCTCTATCCAATTTGCCACATTTCCGTCTATGCCCAGTGCACGCACTTTCCGAAGGAGGCGGCGGTGGGGTACCTTATCAAAGGCTTTCTGAAAGTCTAAGTAGACAACATCGACCGCTTTATCCTGATCATGCTCACTGAAAACAAAATGGAAGAATTCCACTAGATTTGTGAGGCATGACCGGTGCTGCCGGAACCCATGCTGGGAACCCCTCAGTAGCAAATTTGATTCTAAGTGTTGCGTTATTTTGTCCACCATGATGCTCTCCATGAGTTTACAGACTATCGAGGTTAAACTGATGGGTCTGTAGTTTGACGGTTGGCTAGCATCTCCTTTCTTGAAGATAGGAGTCACCTCTGCCTCACGCCAGTCTCTAGGAATGCATCCAGTCTGAAATACCCTGTTGAAGACCGTACACAGGTGCCGTGATACTTCACCATGCACTTCTTTCAACACTCTAGGTAAGAACCTATCTGGACCGGGGGACTTGTTTGCCTTTAATTCGAATATTTTTCTCTCAATTTCTTCTCGGGTGAAGACCATTAACTCCAACTTCTCACTGGAGAAGTCCAAAGGTTCAGGAATGAGACCACTCTCCTCAGAGAACACTGAAGAGAAGTATTCATTTAAGAGGTTAGCATTTTCTGCATCAGAGTGCATCAATGCTCCATCCTCATTCACCAAGGGACCGATCCTGCGTCGGATTGGTTTACGGCCATTCACATAACTGAAAAACTCCTTGGGGTTCTCTTTGCAGAGTCTAGCCACACGGACCTCCTCAGCACGCTTAGCCGCCCTTATTTTGGACTTCACATTTCGATTCAGTCTTCTAAGATCGTCAAAGTCCCCAGATGTCTTCGCTCGACGGTATGCTGTTCTCCTCTCCCTTAGTAGGTTACGGATTTCCCGATTAAACCACTTCGGTTGAATGAACTTCTGACCTGTTCCCTTCAGAGGAATAAAGCACGACTGAAGCTCCATGAAGGAAGACAAGAATGACCTCCACAGATCATCAGCACTCTCTCCCTCCTCTAGTTCCATTTCAGCAACGCCTTCACGAAGACCTGTAAAGTTCGCTCTCCCCATGTCTAATTTTCTGTGCACCGGGGTCACGATCTCCATATTAGGGACTTTAGCTAAAAATCTCATAAGCTTGTGGTCGCTTCCACCTATTTCTTCATTTACAGAGAGGTCTTGAATGATGTCATCCTCAGAGGTGAGGACCAAGTCGAGTATGTTATCACCTCTTGTTGGCTCCCTTACCCACTGAGTGAGGAATTCATCATTTACAAACTCCAAGAGTGGTGTGTTCTCAGCAGAGGGCTCTCTGGTTTCCCAGTCAACATGTGTGTTGAAGTCCCCCATAAGGATGCACACCCTGCCGTCCACTAGTTCACCCAGCAACTGGTACAGGTCCCTGTCGATCTCACTGAGTTGTCCAGGGGGTCTATAAAGCAGCAGGGTTCGGTATTTTGCAGTGCCTATTTCTAGGTCAACTCCAAGGAGCTCGTGGTTCGATGTGATGTTGCAGGTCATCGATTTGATGGAGTTCTTTACATACAACAGCACACCACCACCCCCTCTGTTTTCTCTATCTTTGTGGAAGAGTTGGTAGCCTGGAATCATGAATTCCCCTTCAAGATCTCTGTCTGAGGTTCTCAACCATGACTCCGTTATGGCCACCATCTCAGGTTCCTCTGTCGCAACGAGGGCCCGCAGTTCCAAAAACTTGTTTCGGATGGACCTGGCATTGAACAATAGAACCTTTAGGGAACCCCCAACTGCAGGGCTCCCTATTCTCCTCCGTTTCCCGGTTTGATCGCTGTCTTGGTAGTGCTGGGGATATCCTTCTTCAGGATCTCGGCGAATGTCTTCTCTGGGGTCACTCTAGCATAGCGTCGAGGGCTCTCCTCCACACTCGGTCGAGTGCTCCTGAGACATCGTCGGACGGTGTCTTCCATTAATTTGGAAAGGACTTCCTTCCCCTTTGGTGAGAGATGCGTGCCATCCCTCTGGTAGAGATCGTCTCTACCAAAGAATGAGGTGTAGGGGTCCACAAAGAACACCCCCTCAGCAGTACACAAATCAGCCAGGCGCTGATTTACTGCAATGTTCTTTGACAGAGCAGTCCCTGAAGGGCCTCTCCTTGGGAGCACGCCAACAACTACCCTTCTGCGGGTTTTTAACCCACAGTCGTCTACTGCACCGAGCACATCCGAGAGGACTCCTTCAGTCATGCCTACTCTACCATTTCTCAGGTAGATGTCATTACCACTCACCATGAGTGCAATGACAGCAGATCTGGACGTTTGGATCCTCTCAGCTTCCTTTCGGAGGTCAGCATTGCCACAACCTGGTAGACAATTCACCTTCACAGAAGTGTAAAGGCGAGCTGCCATTAGGGGTTGCAGCCCTCGTGCCTGGGAATCACCTACAATGTGTATCTCCACAGGTTTCTCCTTGGTAGGAGCACGAGATGCCTTGTGAGGAACCCGAGAGTGTTTGGAATTCCTGCCGGGCTTGTCACTTCCTCCAGGTTGCCTCTTCTTCGTCTTCTTTTTCTTCTTCATTTTCTTTTCCTTCTCTGTTGCCTTGTTTTCAATTTCTTCCTCAACTGTCTTCTTGTGGTTTTCTCCCCTCTCTATATTCCCCTCCTCTTCTTCATCACACATTTCTGCAGTTTCTTTTCCATTTTGCTTTTCTGCAGTCTCTTTTTTCTCTTCAATGTTGTTGTTCTTCTTCTTGTTCTTCTTCTTCTTCTTCTTCACCACCGTGGTGGAGCTCTCCGGTGAAGAAGCTCCTTGGACTGCCTCGTCTCTCACGTGACAGTCACACCTCTTTGACTCCATCAGGAGAACTTTCTCCTTTAGGGAGTTGTTCTCCTTCGTGAGCAGTGCCATGTGCTCCATCAACCTCTCCTCGAGTTTGCAAAAGTCGCAAACACTTGAGGGGTCTAGGTCACTCGCACTCCTCCCGCTGAAGTCCTCACACCAGCGGTACACCTTGCATGTAGAACATGTAAATTTTCTTGCTGATGGACCAGTCATCTCGCTCTAATTCAATATAAGACCAATAATATAAAAGAAAGGGTAATGTGATTTAGTCTCGCATAAGTCTCATCCGCCTACTTCCAGAAGGTTTTCGGTCGTTCAGCCAACAGAAACCCTTATGAGCCAAGCACACCAACCCTAAGGTCTCCCCTGGGCCGGACGGCCCCAATCGTGCCGCAGCTCCCAACTGAGCAGCACAAGAGTCCCAAATAAATGGGGATCTGATTTTTCGACAGGGGTGCTTGAAGTGTATCGTTTTCCTACTAATCCCTACTAATCCTCCATCCGCGGCCAAACTTAATTTAATCCGAGATCTTTTACTGGCCTGGCAACCAGCAAGGCATGAAAGCTCTCTCACCAAAGAGCAGTCGAGCCTTTAGGCACCTAAGAATGGTCACAGGGAGCTGGTCAGGCTAATTAATCTAAGAGAATACCTATGGGGGTCCTGAGGCATCTCCATTACTCGTACCCCACACACCTGAGATCCCTTCAATCTCAGCCCTTTCGAAACCTGTGAGCATTAAAAGGCGTTGTTTTAGGAGGTTCCAAAGCCTCCCTTCTCACACGGCATAAGGTAGCTGGTGAGGTCCTTAACAATAAAAACTTATATCCAAAGTGATGAAGATTTTTTTTTTTTTTTTTTTTTTTTTTTTTTTTTTTTTTTTAGACAGTTGAAGAGCAGTTGTGAAACTTAACAGTAACAGAACCGAAAAAGACTAGTAGGGGGATGCTAGGAGATACACCAAGAAGGGGGAAATGTGAAGAATTGACAACTCTTAGTCAGGATCCTAATAACGCTACCTTTCTGGCATGGGTAACCCTACTGGACTATATGTCCCCCAGCATAGCTAGCCAAATTCAAACAGATCACACAAGCTCACTCACCAACGGCAAGGTGGTTGTCGAGAGAGAGAGAGAGAGAGAGAGAGAGAGAGAGAGAGAGAGAGAGAGAGAGAGAGAGAGAGAGAGAGAGAGAGAGAGAGAGAGAGAGAGAGAGAGAGAGTGTGTGTGTGTGTGTGTGTTATAGTTAGTTTATGTACAGTATATGTATGTGTGTGTGTGAGAGAGAGAGAGAGAGAGAGAGAGAGTGAGAGAGAGAGAGAGAGAGAGAGAGTGAGAGAAAGAGAGAGAGAGCGATAGAGAGAGAGCTAGTTTATGTACAGTGTGTGTGTAATAATAATAATAATAATAATAATTAACGGTTTATTTACATGGCAGTCAGAGACTGAAAATATACATAGGGGAAAATTACATTAATATTAATTCTTAATTCTAAGATCTATGGGCTACAACTTGGAGACATACAGTACATGTTAATTTAATTGTTTATATTTCGCACTAAAGTATGAATAGTGCTATGGCGATAGCGGTCAGTGCGAGGGGCTTTGAGTGGCACCAGTGTGTGTGTGTGTGTGTGTGTGTGTGTGTGTGTGTGTGTGTGTGTTAGGGTTTACACACATAAATAAGTAAATATATAAATATATAATGAATATGTAAATAAAAAATAGATAAATATAGAAAACAGATAGATGAATAATAAATATGTAAATAAAATAAGAAATAATAGATAAACATAGAAAGAAAACAATTTAATTAATATGTAAATAGCTGAATAAGGAACTGAATTATAGATATTTTATTTGTGTTTTTTTAAGTTATTTAAGTGATGAATAAATAATTAAATAAACAAACAAATAAACAAATAAATGAAAATGTAAATAAAAAATAAATATATCAATAAAAATATAAATAAATATATAAATAAAAATAAATAAACAAATAAATATACAAACAAATAAACATATAAATAAATAAAAAATAAATAAATATACAAATAAATAAAAACAAATAAACAAAAATAAAAATGTATATAAAAAAAGTAAATAAATAAATAAATAAATAAATATATCGCCTTTGAATAGAATCATAAACATTAATTTAATTTGTTGTTTTTCTAGTGATTAATTAAATGCTGGTGTTTAGTATCCAGCAATATTTATGCTAATTAACGTGACTCAGGAAACAACAACAACAACAACAACTACAACAACATAAGCCTGTCCCCTACTTCCACACACACCCCAGTCTCACCCCAAGCCTGTCCCCTACTTCCACACACCCCCTACTTCCACACACACACCCCAGTCCCAACCCAAGCCTGTCCCCTACTCCCAAACCCCCCCAGTCTCACCCCAAGCCTGTCCCCTACTTCCACACACACCC
>JAWZYT010007210.1:7500-20000 GCA_034508575.1 Petrolisthes manimaculis | reverse complement strand
GTACAAATATATATGTTTTTTTTTGTTTTTTTTTTTTTTTTTGTACATTAGAGAGGGGAAAGGGTTAATACATACATACATACATACATACATACATACATACATACATACATATATACATACATACACACACTAATATCCTATGAAATCAGTGAGTGAGAGAGAGGGAGAGGGAGAGGGAGAGAGAGAGAGAGATAGAGAGACAGAGACAGACAGACAGACAAACAGATAGAGAGAGAGACACACACACACACACAGAGAGAGAGAAAGATAGATAGAGGTAGATCTTTGGATGGTAATGATGTGTGTGTCTCTCCATTATATTAAGACCATTCCTTCCCCTGTCACACACACACACACACACACACACACACACACACACTTCTTCCTAATGGTCCCTACACTACACACCAAAAATATATTATTATTATTATTATTATTATTATTATTATTGCTATTATTATTATTATTTATATACTTTTATTACTTATAGACTTCTAGATATTTACTACATATAACTATTATATATATATATATTTTTGTTACTTTAATTAATGTCCTTTTTAAAAAAATACCATGTTTTGTTACTTGTCGTGCCGTGTTGTGCCGTGTTGTGTTGTGCCGTGTTGTGTTGTGTTGTGCCGTGTTGTGTTGTGTTGTGCCGTGTTGTGTTGTGTTGTGCCGTGTTGTGTTGTGTTGTGCCGTGTTGTGCCGTGTTGTGTTGTGTTGTGCCGTGTTGTGTTGTGCCGTGTTGTGTTGTGTTGTGCCGTGTTGTGTTGTGTTGTGCCGTGTTGTGTTGTGTTGTGTTGTGTTGTGTTGTGTTGTGCCGTGTTGTGTTGTGTTGTGCCGTGTTGTGTCGTGTTGTGTTGTGTTGTGCCGTGTTGTGTTGTGTTGTGCCGTGTTGTGCCGTGTTGTGTTGTGTTGTGCCGTGTTGTGTTGTGTTGTGCCGTGTTGTGTTGTGTTGTGCCGTGTTGTGTTGTGCCGTGTTGTGTTGTGTTGTGCCGTGTTGTGTTGTGTTGTGTTGTGTTGTGTTGTGTTGTGCCGTGTTGTGTTGTGTTGTGCCGTGTTGTGTTGTGTTGTGTTGTGCCGTGTTGTGTTGTGTTGTGTTGTGTTGTGCCGTGTTGTGCCGTGTTGTGTTGTGTTGTGTTGTGTTGTGTTGTGTCGTGCCGTGTTGTGTTGTGTTGTGTTGTGTTGTGTCGTGCCGTGTTGTGTTGTGTCGTGTCGTGCCGTGTTGTGTTGTGTTGTGTCGTGTCGTGCCGTGTTGTGTTGTGTTGTGTCGTGTCGTGCCGTGTTGTGTTGTGTTGTGTTGTGTTGTGTTGTGTTGTGTTGTGTTGTGCCGTGCCGTGTTGTGTTGTGTTGTGTTGTGCCGTGTTGTGCCGTGTTGTGTTGTGTTGTGCCGTGTCGTGTCGTGCCGTGTCGTGTCGTGTCGTGTCGTGTCGTGTCGTGTCGTGCCGTGTCGTGCCGTGTCGTGCCGTGTCGTGCCGTGCCGTGCCGTGTCGTGTCGTGTCGTGTCGTGTCGTGCCGTGCCGTGCCGTGCCGTGTCGTGCCGTGTTGTGCCGTGTCGTGCCGTGTTGTGCCGTGTTGTGCCGTGTTGTGCCGTGTTGTGTTGTGTTGTGTTGTGTTGTGTTGTGTTGTGTTGTGTTGTGTTGTGTTGTGTTGTGTTGTGCCGTGCCGTGCCGTGTTGTGTTGTGTTGTGTTGTGCCGTGCCGTGCCGTGCCGTGTTGTGTTGTGTTGTGTTGTGTTGTGTTGTGTTGTGTTGTGTTGTGTTGTGTTGTGTTGTGTTGTGTTGTGTTGTGTTGTTTGTTGTGTTGTGTTGTGTGTTGTGTGTTGTGTGTTGTGTTGTGTTGTGTTGTGTTGGTTGTTGTGTTGGTTGTTGTTTTGTTGTTGCTTGTGCAATGTTGTGTTGTGTTGTGTTGTGTTGTGTTGTTTGTTGTGTTATGTTGTGTGTTATGTTGTGTTGTGTTGTGTTGTGTTGCTTTGTGCAGTGTTATGATTCCTATACCGTGTTATTTTTTGTGTTACGTAGCTTGTATTGTGTCCAAATACATTAAGTTTCAGGAATATACACCGAAATTAATTTAGCTATGCTCTCTAAAATCCACACTCGAGTATTTTTTATGATAAGGTTTTAAGAGCTTTACTGTTAAGCGTACGTACATCACAGATACTAAAATTATTCTAAGCCCCACTTAAAAAATGCATATATTGTTAATAAATTATAGACTGTACATTCTCCCACATGAATGGAAGTGGGTGTTTAATAGTGCAGGAGTAGGGGACAGGCTTGGGGGTGGGTTTGGGGGGTGTAGGAGTAGGGGGACAGGCTTGAGGGGGGGGGTTAGGGGGGTACGGGAATAGGGAACAGGCTTTCTACCCACCCCATGCCTGTTCCCCTATTCCCGCACCCCCCAAACCCCCAAAAACCTGTCCCCCTATTTCCGCACCCCCCTAATGAGGACAGATTATTTAACCCCAAGTGTAATGTTCATAGTAATTTTATGTTATTCTTGCTTGAGTGTCTTCAGAAACTATGACGCAATTATGAGTCTGTTGGCCGTGCATTAGTAACCTAAGTAGTTCGATAGTAGGGTACAGTTGGCCACATGAATTCTTACACAGGGTATATGTAAAGAGAGGTCATTATTCTTACACAGGGTATATGTAAAGAGAGGTCATTCATTATTGTGGAAGTACTGTAATGAATGGTCTACCAAGTGACTCTGTGATTACCAAAACAACAAACCTAATAATAATAATAATAATAATAATAATAATAATAATAATAATAATAATGTTGTATTGAAGTTACGTAGTCTTACATTACAAAACAACAAACCTAATAATAATAATAATAATAATAATAATAATAATGTCGTATTGCAGTTACATAGTCTTACAATTTCTATAATATGTTGTAAACTCTCGAAAACAACAATAATAAGACATCATTCCATTCGATGGCAACACCTCCCCTATAATAAAGATCATATCCGCCACCACAGCGACCACTCGCCCTTTGCTATATCTATTTTTTTGTGACCTTGACCTTCGACCGATTTTGCCCAAAAGTTAATCATTTTGTTTTATGATGAATATCTACCAATCGAAAAAAAATGAACATCATACGGCTAAAAATGTGGACGCTATACCATAAACAAACACACAAACAGATAAATAAATAAAATAAACAAATAAATAAATATCCGGCACCGAAAACAATACACCCTCCCTTCGGGGCAGTGTAACAACAACAACAGCGTGAGTAGGACGAATTTTTGTGCCCCACAGTACAATAATTGGGTAAACACGAACGATAACAACACTCCATTGTAACATAACATAAGGAGTGACATAAAGAGTGGCCACGTTCGATTGTCAATACATAAAACCCTTCATTACTTTAAGTGTGTGTGTGTGTGTGTGTGTGTGTGTGTGTGTGTGTGTGATAAGAGCTTCTAATCAAGGGGTCAATGCGAAGAAAATATTTAAAGAGGGTGAAAGAGTAGGGGGGACAGGCTTGGGGGGGGGGGTTAGGGGTATGGGAATAGGGGGACAGGCTTGGGGGGGGGTTAGGGGGTATGGGAATAGGGGGACAGGCTTGGGGGAGGGTTAGGGGGTATGGGAATAGGGGGACAGGCTTGGGAGGGTAAGGAGAGGTAGGTAGGTAAGGGTGTGTGTGGGAATAAGGGACAGACAGGCTTTCTACCCCCACCCCAAGCCTGTCCCCCCCCCCTCCTACTCCCGCACCCCCCTAATTACAGAATTATAGATGAATGGGTTTGTACTCATCTTACAAAATTATAGATGAATGGGTTTGTATTAATTTTACAGAATTATAGATGAATGGGTTTGTATTAATTTTACAGAATTATAGATGAATGGGTTTGTATTAATTTTACAGAATTATAGATGATTGGGTTTGTACTCACCTTGACGTAATGTTGTCTTGGTCTGAAAAAAACAAAAACAACAATAACAATAACAACAACAACAACAACAACAACAATAATAATAATAATAATAATAATAATAATAATAATAATAATAATAATAATAACAATAATAATAACAATAATAACAATAACAATATTAATAATAATAATAGAAAAAACAAAACAAAATAATACCGTAACAATAATAATAATAATAATAACAATAATAATAATAATAATAATAACAATAATAATAGAAATAACAAAAACAAAATAATAATAATAATAACAACAACAACATTAATAATAATAATAATACTGTGCTTCATGGCCGAGATTGAATCACTTGGAAGAGATAAGAAAATTGCAGCACTTACACTGTTAATCTGATTTACTCCACCAGCGTCGAGATTTAAACGAGAGATTTCTCCAGGCGTCGAGGTAATGTGTGTAATAATAATAATATCAGGTTTTACACTGTTGAAGGAAGGAAGGAAGAGGAGGGAGAGGAGGAACTAACTAACTTATTAAATATCACTATTATTATTATCACTATTCAACATCATCATCACTACCACTATCACTATCATCACTACCACTATCACTATCATCACTATACTCACCACCACTATCATCACTATTAACTTAGCCTTAACCAACTTAAAGTAAGTTATTGAGGTCTTATTAGTATTCATAGAAGACACACAAACACACACACACACACAGGGAGAGAGAGAGAGAGAGAGAGAGAGAGAGAGAGAGAGAGAGAGAGAGAGAGAGAGAGAGAGAGAGAGAGAGAGAGAGAGAGAGAGAGAGAGAGAGAGAAGGCCTTTAGAGATTTAGCAAAAAAACTCATAAATTCAACTAATAACCAGAATTATTATCATCATCACTCCTGCTTGCCTGTCTGTCTGTCTGTGTGTGTGTCTGTTTGTTTGTCTACCTGAGTGAGTGTTTATCTGTCTGTCTGTCTGTCTGTCTGTCTGTCTACCTGCTCTCCCTCATCTTCCTCCTCCTCTTTTTCCCCCTTCCTTCTCCTCCCTTCCCTACTCCTCCTCCTCCTTCTCCTCCTCCTCATCTTTCCCCCTTCCTTCTCCTCCCTTCCCTACTCCTCCTCCTCCTCCCCCTTCCTTATATTCCTCCCTTCCCTATTCCTTCCTTCCTTCCTTCCTCCCTCTCCATTCTTTCCTAATTACCTTTCATTCTCTTTGTGTAGTGAGTAATATTAAACACATACTTTGCATTCTCTGTCAATTAAAATCTCTTTCTCTCCTCTGCATAACACACATAACAACAAACACACAAACACACATAACAACAAACACACATAACAACAAACACACAAACACACATAACAACAAACACACAAATACAGGAGTTTGATCAGCTGTACCTTTCCATTCACAAGAAAAAAATCGATGGTACCTTTCCATTAAAAAAAAAATCCAATGGTACCTTCCAATTCAAAAAAAAAAAAAAAAAAAATCAATGGTACTTTCCAATTCACAAAAAGAAAAAAAATCAATGGTACCTTTCCATTCACAAGAAAAAAAATCGATGGTACCTTTCCATTAAAAAAAAAAAAAAAAAAAAATCAATGGTACTTTCCATTAAAAAAAAAAATCAATGATACTTTCCCATTCAAAAAAAAAAAAAAAAAAAAAAAAAAAAAACTACACACACACACACAAACACACTCACACAAACACAAATTCTCTCTCTGACCCAAACGTAAACACGCATCGTAAATGTATTCCTGTGTTCCGAGATAGGCTCAGTTTCACATTGATTGAACACTTAAATAAATGAACATCAGTCTTATCAAATGCCAGGGGTTGTATGTGTGTGTGTGTGTGTGTGTGTGTGTCTATAAATATATATATACATCAGGAAATATAACCAGGAAATAATGGTGGGAAAATTATTCTGACAACCAAAATTATTCTCACTCTCGTATGCGATAAAAAAAAAAAACTTAACAACCTGAATATAGGATGGATTTCTCTCGTCATAATTGCCTTCGTTATTTGACTCTGATTTGGTAAAGGCACAAAAAAATAGTAGATATATATTTTGATATTGTAGGAAAAGAGTAAGAGGGAGGGAGAGAGTGAGAGAGAGAGTGAGAGAGAGAGAAAGAGAGAGAGAGAGAGAGAGAGTATGTGTATGTGTGTGTGTGTGAAAGAAAGGGAGAGTTTGCATGCATGTGTGAAAGAGAGTGAATTTGTGTGTATGCGTGTGTGTGTGTGAGAGAGAGAGAGAGAGAGAGAGAGAGACAGAGAGAGAGAGAGAGAGAGAGAGTCGTTCGAACCTACACCTATACTACTGTACATTTGTCAAAGGAAATTATGAATTGAAAGGAAATTGTGAATGAAAGGGAAATTGGGACCAGAATTGTGATGTCCCGTTGATAAGGAAATGGGTTGGGTGGTGTGTGTATGTTTCTCTACTGTCAAGTACACACACACACACACACACACACACACAATATGTGTATTTTCAGCTTTCGGGCTGCCATCCCCTAAATAAACCGTTTATTATTATTATTATTAGTATTATTATTACACACACACACACACACACACACCAAAACAGAACAAGACTAACGGGATATATTCAAGGAGTCATTTCGTTCGTATATTCTGAAATCCCTCCCTTTGCTAAACTTAATACCCTCACTGTCTTACACCACCTCCTGCTTTATGGAGAGAGACGTCACGAGAGGAGACAAGCAGTTTCAGGGACTGTAAAACCTTAATCTCCACTCGTATTGCTCTCATTCCTTAGTCGGGGGAGATTGTGTTGTTGCTGTTGCTGTTGTTGTTGGTGGTGGTGAATTGGAATGTCTGTGATTCACCCCAACTATGCCACGAAATAATATATGATCTTAGGGGTTGCAGGAATAGGGGGACAGGCTTGGGGTTGGTAGAAAGCCTGTCCCTATATTCCCGCACCCCCCCAACCCCCCCAAGCCTGTCCCCTAATCCCCACAGCCCCTTAAGCATGTAGGAAGTGTAAGAAACCTTTGGCTGTTTATGTCAACATCTTCACTACCATTCAAAGTTCAGCCAACATCTTCACTACCATTCAAAGTTCAGCAAATCACGTTCCCCCTTACATTCACTTTGGGTTTCCAGATAGAAATAGATAGAAAGATACCCAAAAATATACTGACCCCTTTTAAGGTTCTTTCTATATAGATGGTGTTCCGTGGATAAGTTTGAAGGACTCGTATATCTCCAAGAACCAGTATTAAGTCTGTCTAGTGAATTCAATCTGTCCACGAAAAGGAATTGAACCTTGTAAAGTCTTCCCCTGAGAATGGCTGAAGGAAGGAGAGTGAGAGAGAGAGAGAGAGAGAGAGAGAGGGTGGGGGGTGGGAGAGAGAGAGACAGTGAGAGAGAGAGAGGGGGGGGGGGAGGGAGGGAGAGAGAGAGACAGAGAGAGAGAGAGGGGGGGGAGGGAGAGAGAGAGACAGAGAGAGAGAGAGAGACAGACAGACAGAGACAGAGAGAGACAGACAGAGAGAGAGAGAAAATAAAAATAATAACAATAAAATGAAGGTAAGGAGGGAGGAGAGGAAGGAACAGGTAAAAAAAAAAAGTTAAACAGGTGCATGAGATTTTCTTGTAATATCCCAGAGTGGAATAATTTTTACCTCCTTCCCCAAGATAATGACACTACCTACCTTCCTACCTTCTGCTAATTAGCCAAGAAGTACCTCGAGTTCTCCCCACCCACACAGTTTTTTTGTTTTATTTTTTGTTTCAACTCGTTTTCTTCCTTCCTTCCTTCCTTATTCTATCTATTGTATCGCTTGTATCGCTTACTTTCTGCCTAATTATATCTATCTATCTATTTTGTACCTACTTAGCTTCTAGTTTTTTTCCTCGCTCGCTTCATTCTTCCTAATTCTATCTATTTAAAATTTTATCTACTTAGCTTCCATTTTACAACTATCATCTGCCTTCTTTTTTCCCATCCCTCTCTTCCTTCCTTCCTTCCTTCCTTCCTAATTATATCTATCTATCTAAAATGTTACCTACTTACCTACCTAGCTTCCTATTTACCACCACCTCCATCTCCCATTTCTCCATCGTAATGAAACTGCAATATTGAATTTTTCTGTGAAGGATTATAAAAAAAAATATTTATATATATGTTTTTTTTTTTTTTTTTTTTTTTTTTTTTTATCTGCATTTCATCTGGTAAAAGGTTTGTATTGAGAAAGGGATAATATTCTCTCGTTAGTCATTTGGAAGGCTGCTGATTCCTCCTACCTATAACAAGAAACAGACATACAGACATACAGACAGACATACAGACATACATACATACAGACATACATACACACACACAGACAGACACCCATTAGTAATATTGAGGTGATATGTTTCTTGACATAGTTTGAAGAAATCAGAAACTTTTCACTTTACCAACAAGAACATTTTCCCTTAATATCTATAAGTGTATATATATATATATGTGTGTGTGTATGTGTGTGTGTGCATACGCGCGCGCACACAAAAAAAACGAACACACACGTAAACGCACGCACACCCACACACGCACGAAAACACACGCACAGACGCAAACAGTCTCACAGTCTCTCTCTCTCTCTCTCTCTCACACACACACATACACAGTGAAATAAGGCAGTGTTTTCCTTCTTCTACCACCACCACCACCACCACCATCATCACCCCATCAGCTGATAACACCAACACAACACAACCACTCCACTCCACGTTAGATTTTACTCATTAGGCTACCTATAAATGAGAGAGAGAGAGAGAGACAGACAGAGAGACAGAGACAGAGAGACAGACAGACAGAGAGAGAGTCAGAAATATACTGTGTGTATGTGCGTGTGTGAGATAGAAACTGTATGTGTGTGTGCGTGCGTGTGTGAGATAGAGAGAATGTGTACGTATGTGCGTGCCTGTGTGATATAGAATCTGTATGTGCGTGTGTGATATAGAAACTGTATGTATGTATGTATGCATGTATGTATGTATGCATGTATGTATGTATGTGTGCCTGTATTCACTTAGTTCATCTCATTTCCTTACACTCTCATTGTATTCCCTAATTGGATGTTTTTACCAGGCCAAATTATGTCTCTTTTTCAACCCACTATTTCAACATTATTTAGGCCTTATTTTACCCTAATTTATGCCTTATTTTACCCTAATTTATGCCTTATTTTACCCTAATTTATGCCTTATTTTCCCCTAATTTATCTCATATTTTCCTAATTATCTTTTTTTCTCTCTCATTTACCATATTTCTTTCTTTTTTATCTCATATTTTTTTCCTACTTTTCCCTTTTTATCTCATAAAAGAGAGAGAGAGAGAGAGAGAGAGAGAGAGAGAGAGAGAGAGAGAGAGAGAGAGAGAGAGAGAGAGAGAGAGTGAGTGGGAAGCTGCAGACTAGAAGTGTTGTGACAAAGTTAGGGTAATAGTGGTGACAAGGAGACAACCCACCTGTATGTATCAAGGAGAGAGAGAGAGAGAGAGAGAGAGTGAGAGAGAGAGAGAGAAAAATAGAGGCATGCAGGCAGGCGGACACGCACGCACAAACACACACATACACACACACACAGAGAGAGAGAGAGAGAGAGATGGGTAAGAGAAGGAAGTGCCTTTATGAGTATATCAATGTGTGTGTGTGTGTGTGTGTGTGTGTTTACCATAATGATAATATTTCCATACAAAATTTAATTAAAGACACGACTTTTGTCTTTGATAGTACACGTATAGTCAGTCAGTCAGTCAGTCAATTAGTCAGTCAGTCAATTAGTCAGTCAGTCAATTAGTCAGTCAGTCAATTAGTCAGTCAGTCAGTCAGTCAGTCAATTAGTCAGTCAGTCAGTCAGTCAGTCAGTCAGTCAGTCAATTAGTCAGTCAGTCAATTAGTCAGTCAGTCAGTCAGTCAATTAGTCAGTCAGTCAGTCAATTAGTCAGTCAGTCAGTCAATTAGTCAGTCAGTCAGTCAGTCAATTAGTCAGTCAGTCAGTCTCCTTGTCTAGATGAAATTCTGTATATTTTGTGTATCTTATTTTCCTTGTTCCCCTTCACCTAAACATGCAGCCAAGAAATAACAAGAGAGAAGCCTGTATCTTCTCCTCACATCCACTCGGTCCATTTACATAGAGAGTGTGACACCTACAACAGATACTCCTGCAACAGCACTCGTCTCTCCTCCATCATGATTCTCACTCACTCTGTCTCTCTCTCGTTCTCTCGCTTGCTTGTTCTGTTCTCTGTCAACACTCACCATCCATGTAAAGTGAGAGAGAGAGAGAGAGAGAGAGAGAGAATGAATGAATGAACTGACAGTGAGGACAATTGTTTGACGTCCCTTATTTTCCCTTTATTTTTCCCCCTTATATTTTCCACTCATATATATTTCCCTTATATTTGCCACTTATATATTTCCCTTTTTTCCCCCTTCTTTATTTTCCTTATTTCCCCTATTTTTTTCTTAGTTATCCCTTATTTTCCCCCTTATTTATTTTCCTTATTTTTCCTTCTATTTTTTTTTAGTTATCCCTTATTTTTCTTCCTTATTTCCCCCTATTTTTTTTACTTATTTATATATCATAATTATACATATAGATATACACAGGGAGATACACACATACACATTCTGTCGTGCACACACAACCACACATACAAACAAATACGAATGCAAACACAAATACACCTACATACAAACACAAAAATACAAACACACACACACTCACACATACACACAAACACAATCACTTTATTTTTTTTTACCCAGAACAACCACACACACAAATATGTTTACACGACAATATATATATATATTTTATTTTGGGTTCATAAAATTTCTATAAACACAATGGAAGTATTTTTTTCATAGCTACAACAATTATTATATTCTGATTATATTGAAGTTTTAAATTAAGATATTCTGTGATGTAGTTAGAAAAAATATAAATTGGAGGTTAAGAGTCTTTCATACATACACACACACATACATACATACATATATATATACATACATAGAAAGAAAGGAAAGAACAGGAAAACAGGAGGGGAAAAAAGAAGGAAAAAAGAGAAAAAAAAAAGATAATAAAAAGAAGGAAAAAAAGGAAAAAAAGATAATAAAAAGAAGGAAAAAAAGGAAAAAAAGATAATAAAAAGAAGGAAAAAAGGAGGGAAAAAAGAAGGAAAAAAGAGAAAAAAAAAGATAATAAAAAGAAGGAAAAAAAGGAGGGAAAAAAAGGAGGGGGAAAATGGTGTTGTCGTTCTGTGCCATAACGTGTTGATAATTCCCTGCATTCCACACTGAAACACAGGTCAGGTCAGGTCAGGTCAGGTCAGGTCAGGGCTTACAAACAGAGGTCAGTTATAGGTTAGGTCAGGTCAGGTCAGGTCAGGTCAGGGCTTACAAACATAGGTCAGTTATAGGTTAGGTCAGGTCAGGTCAGGTCAGGTCAGGGCTTACAAACAGAGGTCAGTTATAGGTTAGGTTAGGTCAGGTCAGGTCAGGTCAGGTCAGGTCAGGTCAGGGCTTACAAACAGAGGTCAGTTATAGGTTAGGTCAGGTCAGGGCTTACAAACAGAGGTCAGTTATAGGTTTAATAGTACATGTCGTTTTGACCTCGCAGCTCTCTAACTAAAACACGAATTTTGGCTTTCATTGTAAACAGACACACACACATATATACATACTGTACATACATACAAACACACATGCACACCTATCCCCCCCACACACACACCCCTCCCCCTCCCCACATACACCCCTACCCCTCCCCACACACCCCACGTTCTCCCCCCCCACACACACACACAAACACAAATTATATATATATATATATACATCAAAACCATTTAGCTACTAATTTAAACAGAGAGTATTAAAATCTTATCAATAAATGCTATACAGTAATATCATATCATATATATAAATTAGCACCAAGATAATAAAAACAATAATACACAACGTAACATTCCCTGATTTTTGGAAACAGTATTCACCAGCTAAAACTAAATTGCACACTGGTTTTCGGTACAAACAATAGAGAGTGAAAGGTTTACTACGGCCGGAATGAAAGCTTAATCTGTGTTTCATCATCACTGAAGGTAATTTGTACACAAATGTATTCATTCATTGAGTTACAGTCTGGTTGCATCCTACTCTACCATCCAACCCACCCCACCCCACCAGCTAGCTAGCCCACCCTATCTCTCTTCCTTCTCAACCCACCAGCCCACCCTACCTCTCTCCCCACCCACCCAACCCACCCTACCTCTCTCCCCACCCACCCAACCCACCCTACCTCTCTCCCAACCCAACCAACCCTACCTCTCTTCCTTCCCAATAAACCCAACCCACCCACCATCCCACCTAACCAACCCACCCTACCTCTCTCCCTTCCCACCATCCCACCTAACCAACCCATCTGGGTTTGCTTAGTACACACACACACTCACACACACACACACACACACACACACACACACACACGGTAAGAATTGTGCGTCTAGACATTGGCGTGAGAATAAACTATTACTAGATACGGTTTTATC
>JAWZYT010007210.1:0-5000 GCA_034508575.1 Petrolisthes manimaculis | reverse complement strand
CTCTCTCTCTCTCTCTCTCTCTCTCTCTCTCTCTCTCTCTCTCTCTCTCTGATGGGGCCACTCAGATGTAAAGTAGACTGTTTCACGAATTCAATTATCAGATAAGACGAAATCAGGAGTAAAGGTTTGGGGGGGGGGGTAGGGGAGGGGGGGTAGAAAGGGGGTGGGTGGGTGGGGGTAGAAAGCCTGTCCCCTATTCTCGCACCCCCTTACCTTAAAGAGTTTAATCTGCAGTGGAGGTAGGTATTGGTAAATCTTGTATGTGTGTGTGTGTGTGTGTGTGTGTGTGTGTGTGTGTGTGTGTGTGTGTGTGTGTGGTGGCAATATTTGAAGGACTTTGTGTATATGTGTATGTATATGTATGTATATGTGTATATGTATATATGTGTATGTATGAATGTATGTATATGTGTGTGTATGTGTGTGTGTGTGTCGTGGCAATAATAAAAAAACACACTTGAACACACTTGCCACTAATTTTCTTACACCGGCCCCTTTAGGAAATGAGATCGTTCAATTAACCTTTCTTACATTCTCTCCTTCATTACAATACAAGTTCAATAATTACACGCATAAAAACACAGATATAAAAACCGAGGAGTGGAAATTACAGTACGGTACGTTGCTCTATGTATGTATGTATGTTAATTTGTATAACTGAATGTATGTATGTATGTATGACTTAATTTAGCGTGTATAATTTAATTTATTATGTACTATAGTCTGTTCAAAACTTGTGTTCCATTTTCCTCTATCTATCTGTCTCTATTTCTATCTATATCTTTATATCTGTCTCTATTTCTATCTATATCTTTATATCTATATCTATCTGTCTCTATTTCTATCTATATCTTTATATCTATATCTATTTCTATATATATCTTTATATCTATCTCTATCTCTCTCTATTTCTATCTATCTCTTATCTGTCTATCTATCTATTTCTATCTATCTAAGCATAAGAGGCCAGCGGAACACAAGTTTTGAACAGACTATAGCAGTGATACCCGACGTTGTCCGGGTGAAGATCCTACAAGTGGTTTTGTCAATACATTTCCTGTAATTATTTTGATGTGAACTTATTAGGAGGGGTGTGAGGAGTCCATTATCCGGTGTGGTTGTTGGTCCCCCAGAGAAACCATGCCAGCTTTACAACCACAAAAGTTATCCATGACACAACTACAGCAGAAGGTGGCATTGTAACAGCCACCATTAAATAGCAAGGCCCGAGTGGCGAATTGGGCTGCAGGGGTACTGGGATCGCCCCTCCCCCCCCAACCCCCCCATTGGTAATTTTAAAACTTTTTTTTACTGTCCTTAGATTTAGTATTAAATTTCGGTGTTCAACATTTTATGGTTTGAATTCATTCCTAAACTGGACATACAAGCCAGGCCTGCCTGCATCCTTGATGCTTGAGACCATAGAGTCTATGTTGAGAAAGCCATAAATCTTGGGTTGTGATCTTTCGGTTAAGGCCAAATAACAGCCTTCGGCTTGGGCTGCAGGGGTTCGAACGCCCCCCCCAACTCCCCATTAGTCCTTTAAAAACATTTTTTTTAGGGCGAGGACACTTCCCAGGCGTCACCGATCAGAATGATGTATTACTTTTTACTCTAGGTAAAACGATGTGGCCGTGCATAGCGGCTAAACACACACACACACATTACAACTCCCAAAATCTGTACCCTTTCAACTCCTCCTCCCCCACTACACACACACACACACACACACACACACACACACATACTATACCACCACCAACAACAACACACACACACACACACACATTACAACTCCCAAAATCTGTACCCTTTCAACTCCCCCTCCCCCTCCCACACACACACACACACACACACAGATTTAAAGCTCATCTAATGAAAGTGGAACATGGTGGATGATTGAATTAATTACACATTTCACACACATTACCTTCTGATCCTCTTACTGATAAACATATTGAAATAAAGTCATGTTCAACTTCTTAATTAAAAGAAATATGGAAGAAAAAATTAATTAAAAAATATATAAGTTCAACCTCTTGTTTAAAATAAATATTGATGAAAAGATTGATTTAAAAAAGATATATTGACTAAAAGATTGATTAAAAAAAAAAATATATATATATACATATATATATATTCCACCAATTGATAAAAATATAAATACTGATAAAAAGATTGATAAACAAAATATATATAACGTCCATATATATAATAATAATAATAATAATAATAATAATAATAATAATAAAAATACTACACAACTACTACTACTACTACTACTACTACTACTACTACTAATAATAATAATAATAATAATAATAATAATAACACTAATAATAATAATAATAAAAATACTACTACTACTACTACTACTACTACTAATAATAATAATAATAATAATACTAATAATAATAATAGCCTCACCTTACCTTACAGAGTTTGGTACAGGGTTTCAGGAGTTTGTGTGGGAAACTAAATCAAATCAATGGATCAGAGCAATTACATACTGCATACTGACAAGGCATTTATAGATGACAAGGCATTTATAGATACTAGTTTGGTCAGTGTGTGTGTGTGTGTGTGTGTGTGTGTGTGTGTGTGTGTGTGTGTGTGTGTGTGTGTGTGTGTGTGTGTGTGTGTGTGTGTGGATGTGTGTGTGGATGGATATATGTGTGTGTGTGTGTGTGTGTGTGTGTGTGTGTGTATGTGTGTGGGGATGAATGTGTGTGTGTGTGTGTGTGTGTGTGTGTGTGTGTGTGTGTGTGTGTGTGTGTGGATATGTGTGTGTGTGTGTATCTCTGTTACTTCCTCTCTCTCACTCACACTCTGTTTATTATTGGTGTGTGTGTGTGTGTGTGTGTGTGTGTGTGTGTGTGTGTGTATGATCTATCTATCTATCTATCTATCTCTCTAACTAACTTTAACTTTCTATGTGTGACTGTCTGTCTGTCTCTATATATATGTGTGTGTGTGTGTTGATATTCTCTCTCTCTCTCTCTCTCTCTCTCTCTCTCTCTCTCGTCTCTCTCTCTCTCTCTCTCTCTCTCTCTCAGGTACCAATCAAGTTAGTGGTTAGCAGGTGAGCAAACATGGGTAGTGGGGAGAGCAGAGTAAGTGGTAGTGGTGGTGGTGGGGGTGGAAGGGAAGGGAAGTAAGTGGTAGTGGTGGTAGTAGTAGTGGTGGTGGAAGGGAAGTAAGTGGTAGTGGTGGTAGTAGTAGTGGTGGTGGAAGGGAAGTAAGTGGTAGTGGTAGTAGAGTCTTGAGAAATAGGCCTAGGTTGGTTTGTTATTTTAGCTATAGGCCTATTGAAGGTGTGTGTGTGTGTGTGTGTGTGTGTGTGTGTGTAAGAAAGGTAAGGTAAGACAGAAAGGTAAGGTAAGGTAAAAATAATATATTCGAAATTTCCTATGAATAATTATAAAATATTTCAATATCAGGGTCAATCCAATACTTATATTTTACAGACTGTATGTATGTATGTATGTATGTATGTATGTATGTATGTATGTACTGTATGTATGTATGTATGTATGTATGTATATATGTACTGTATATATGTATGTATGTATATATGTATGTATGTACAGTATGTATGTATGGACGTATTTATGTATTTATGTATGTACAGTATGTATGTATGTATGTATGTAAGAATATATGTACGTAAGTATATATGTATGTAAGTATATATGTATATATGTATGCATGTATGTATGTATGTATGTATGTATGTATGTATGTATGTAAGCTTTGATGTCAGAGTAAAACGAATTGGTCATTTTTCCAGCTGTGAGAGGTTTGGTGTATGTAGGAGTGTGTTATTAAGAGAATATATTTATATGTACTGAAAGAGTGACTGAGAGAGAGAGAGAGAGAGAGAGAGAGAGAGAGAGAGAGAGAGAGAGAGAGAGAGAGAGAGAGAGAGAGAGAGAGAGAGAGAGAGAGAGAGAGAGAGAGAGAGAGAGAGAGAGAGAGAGAGAGAGAGAGAGAGAGAGATACATAGAAAGTGAGAGTGAGAGAGAAATACACATAGAGAGAGTAAGAGAGACATAATATACAGTGAGTGAGTGAGAGAGGAGGCAAGAGTGAGACAGACAAACAGAGAGACAGAGAGACAGAGAGAGAGAAAGAGAGAGAGAGAGAGAGAGAAAGAGAGAGAGAGGGAAAGAGAGAGAAGAGAAAATATAAAGAGAGGGCCTTACTTCCTACAGAGACACATTAACCCACAGCCAACAAATGGACAACAACAAAGGTCTTTTTATGGTGATGGGGTCGAGTGTGTGTCGTGTTGTGGTCAGGTCAGGTCACCACATATGTTATTTTTTATTGTGGAGGTCGTGGGGGGGAGGGGGGGAGGGGGGAGGGGAGGGGGGGAGGGGGAGGGGGAGGGAGGGGGAGGGGGGAGGGGGAGGGGGGAGGAGGGAGGAGGGGAGGGGGAAGGAAATAAAAGGTAAATAGGAATTGAAAGAGGGGGAGGGAAAATATAGTAGACAGAGATAGATAGATAGATAGATAGATAGATAGATAGATAGAGGTAGATAGATAGATAGATAGAGAAAGAGAGAGAGGAAGAAAGGATAAAAGAAAGGGAAATAGAGGAAAATGTGCCCTAGACAGAAAGGAAGAGAGGGAGAACAGGGGACAAAGGAGGGAAAGGAAATGAAGGAATAGAAGAACAAAAGGGGAGGAAACAGAAGGGAAATGAATGGGGGGGGGGGGAGAGAAAAAAGGAGAGATAGATAGATAGATGGATAGATAGAAAATTACATACATAGATGGATAGATAGATAATTAAATAGATAGATAGATAGATACATAGACAGATAGATAGATAGATAGAAAATTACATACATAGGTACATAGATAGATGGATAGATAGAAAATTTCATACATAGATACTTAGATAGATATAAATAGATAGAAAATTTCATACATAGATACTTAGATAGATATAAATAGATAGAGAATTACATACATAGATAGATAGATAAGAGGTG
>JAWZYT010007209.1:35000-37686 GCA_034508575.1 Petrolisthes manimaculis | reverse complement strand
CCCTCCCCCCCCACACTCTCTCTCCCATACATACACTCTTTCATACACACACACACACATACACACACACACTCTCTCTCCCTCTCTCTTACACACACACACAGTCACATATATTACACACACACACACTCTTGCTCTCTTTCTCCCCACACCCCACACACACACACACACACACACACACCTGCGTATCATCCGGGCTCAATTTTTTAGTCTTCATCTGGAACACGAGTTTATTGGCCCCAGCTAAAAGATTCCACCTACTCCATGAAAAGTGAACCCCCGGGGCGACGAGAGAGAGACAACGATACAGGTGCTGCTCTGTAGGACGGTCCTTACTCGGCAAACCGTCTATGTAACAGTAGGAATCACGGTCTGGGAATAAGTTTATGCCGTAGAATTGTAATGTCTGATGAGAGAGAGAGATTGAGAGGGGATGAGAGATGAGAGAGTGTGGGTGAGTGAGTGTGGGAGTGGGGGAGATGAGAGAGTGGGGTATGTGTGTATGTGTGGTGTGTTTGTGTGTGTTTGAGAGAGAGAGAGAGAGAGATTATTATTATTATTATTATTATTATTATCATTACTATTATCATTAACATTATCATTATTATTATTATCATTATTATTATTATTATTATTATTATTATTATTATTATCATTATTATTATTATTATTACTATTATCGTTATCATTATTATTATTACTATTATCATTATTATTATTATTATTATTACTATTATCATTATTATCATTAACATTATCATTATTATTACTATTATTATTATTATTATTATTATTATTATTATTATTATTATTATTATTATTATTATCATTATTATTATTATTAACATTATTATTAACATTATTATCATTATTATTATTATTATTACTATTATCATTAACATTATTATTATTATTATTATTATTATTATTATTATCATTACCTTAATAAGTGTGTTTAGGTTTCATGTTTTTACCATAGAGGTGTGAAAGAGCAGTTCTCGCACCGTCTTGTAAATTGGACACACACACTTGACCTTCCTGTAAAATTATGTATATTACACACACATATACACACACATACATATATACAGTAAATACATACATATATATAATTATAATAGTCATCGTAAAACTCATAAAAAGCCATAAAAAGCCATAAAAACTCATAAAAAGCCATAAAAACTCATAAAAAGCCATCGTAAAACTCATAAAAAGCCATAAAAACTCAAAAAAAGCCATAAAAACTCAAAAAAAGCCATAAAAAGCCATAAAAACTCATAAAACCATCGTAAAAAGCCATAAAAACTCATAAAGCCATCGTAAAAATCCCTCGTTAGTGTACTCACGGTAATAGTAAACTCTGCCACCACCACAGCAGCTATTAAAGTCAGTGACACACCAACGCCATCTATCGGCTTGAGGTCCCAACTTTGGAAGGGGAGGTTAGCAAAGCGATTCATAGCTAGACCCATTACTCCTAGTCTTGTTGTACGTACCTAGGATGGGTTAGGTGGATAGGTAGGTGGGTAGGTGGGTAAATTCATAGGTAGGTGGGTAAATTCATAGATAGGTGGATGGGTAGGTGGTGGGTTGGGTGGGTAAATTCATAGATAGGTGGGTGGATGAATAGGTTGGTTGTTTGGGTGGTGGGTTGTGGGTTGGGTGGGTAAATAGATAGAAGGATATATATTATAGAGGGAATTATTATTATTATTATCGTCATTATTATTATTATCAATATTATTATTATTATCATTATTATTATCATTATTACTATCACTATTATTATCACTATTACTATCATTATTATTGTCATTATTATATCTATCATTATTTTTATCATCATCATCATCATTACCTGCATAACACATTGATCTTCATTATATTTAACATCATGGAAAAACTCATTGGACCAACATCGCTTCGAATCATCCCACAGAACCATCTGAGGCGGTTCGAACCAGAAGGCTGAGTCCGGCAGTCTGGTGGGGGGGGGGTTGAAAAGAGAGGGGGGTGGGAGGAGATGGGGGAGGAGGGGGAGGGGGTTAGATTACGTTAGATTATTATTGTTGTTATTTTTATTTTTATATGTTTGTTTGTTATTATTATTGTTGTTATTATTATTATTGTTATTATTTTTATATGTTTGTTTGTTATTGATGTTTTTATTGTTATTATTATTATTATTATTATTATTGTTATTATCAATGTTATTTTTATTATTATTATTGTTATTATTGTTATTATTATTGTTATTAATATTATGGTACACACACACACTCTCTCTCTCTCTCTCACTCTCTCCACACACACACACACTCCCCCCCCCCCCCTCTCTCTCTCACTCTCTATCTCACTCACTTGATAGTAATAAGGAACAATTTCTGGAGTTCACGCTCGAGTTGTCTCATCTCCTGTTCGACTGCTTCGGGGTCTCGTCTTCTCTGTCCAGCCACCTCGGGAGCAGCGGGGGGGTTGTATTGGGCCACCCACTCCACCCTCCCCACCCGACACACCTCCTCCACTGTGCCGCCGGAAGAAGAGAAGGAAGGGAGGGAGGGAGGAGAAGGGATGAGTTGTGTTGTGTTGGGGTGGGTGTTAGGTTGGGTTAGATTGAGAGAGTGTGAGAGTATGAGAGAGTGTGTGTGTGAGAGAGTGTGTGAGAGAGAGAGAGGGGGAGGGAGAG
>JAWZYT010007209.1:0-30000 GCA_034508575.1 Petrolisthes manimaculis | reverse complement strand
TCTATCTAGCTCTCATGTTATGCTCTCTCTCTCTCTCTCTCCCTCTACCTCTACCTCTACCTCTACCTCTCTCTCTCTCTCTCTCTCTATATATATATATATATATATATATATATATATATATATATATATATATATATATATATATATATATATATATATATATTAAGGTGTGACATATCTTCACTATGTCACACCGTATGTATGTTTTAGTCTCAACATCTTCACTATTAGATAAAATATGTGAATATATATAATAATATACTGTATTTTATTACATATATTCTGTATATAGTTCCAGCTTATCTTTATCATGTGATAAGTATATATATATAAATTATTATTATATACATATATTTTATAAAATTTATAAAATTAGTTTGTAGAATTAGGAAGAAGAAGAGGAAACAGAAAAAATATACAAAAACATTTAAGGTAAAGATTTAATAAAGTTAGAAAAGCTTTAATTAGGGGTGTGTGGTAATTGGGGGACAGGGGGGGGGGGGGGAGGGAGGGGATGCAGGAGTAGGGGGGACAGGCTTGTGTGTGTAGGGGGGGGGGGGGGTTAGGAAAAAGGGAACAGGCTTTCTACCCCCCCCCCCTCCTCTCAAGCCTGTCCCCCTACTCCTGCGCCCCCTTAAAGGGTTTAATTTTCTCTCTCTCTCTCTCTCTCTCTCTCTCTCTCTCTCTCTCTCTCTCTCTCTCTCTCTCTCTCTCTCTCTCTCTCTCTCTCTCTCTCTCTCTCACCTCCTCTTTCTCTCTCTCTCTCTCTCACCTCTTCTTTCTCCATTAAGCTAGCTCTCGTGAGTGTCATGGTAGTGTCTAAGTGAGAGAGTAGAGATAGAGTTAGTGCCAGTTGACTCTCTCTCTTTTTTCTCTCTAATTTTCTCTCTTTCTCTCTCCTCTCTTCCTCCTCCGCCTCTCTCTCTCTCTCCTTCTCTTCTTCTGCCTCTTCCCTTATTCTGTAAATGGAGAGAAAGGAAGGAGATAAAGATTAGTGTGTGTGTGTGTGTGTGTGTGTGTGTGTATGTGTGTGTGTGTGTATGTGTGTGTGTAAAAAATATGTATGTGTGTGTATGTATATATGATTTAATATGTGTGTATGTGTGTGTGTAAAAATATGCATGTGTGTGTGTGTGTGTGTGTGTGTGTGTGTGTGTGTGTGAAACAAACCTTGCTTCTTCTGCTTCTCTTTGTTTCCTTTCTTGTTCCAATCTCTTCAGTTTCTCTCTCTCCTCCTTACTCAGTTTCCTACTCCCTGTTTCAGTCTGTGAGAGAGAGAGAGAGAGAGAGTGTGTGTGTGTGTGTGAGAGAGAGAGAGAGAGAGAGAGAGAGGGAGTGTGTGTATGAGAGAGAGAGAGAGAGAGAGTGTGTGTGTGTGTGTGTGTATGTATGTTTGAAAGAGAGAGAGAGAGAGAGAGAGTGTGTGTGAGAGAGAGAGAGAGAGAGAGAGAGAGATAGAGTGTGTGTGTGACAGAGAGAGAGAGAGAGAGAGAGAGAGAGAGAGAGAGAATTTTATTATTATTATTATTATTATTATTATTATTACTATTATTATTATCATATATTTTTATTATTATTATTATTATTATTATTGTTATTATTATTGTTATGACTCAACATTGCGTCATTGCAGTACTTAGAAAAACGCATTGATTTTTAACCTGATTGAATTTAACCAACCTAATCTACATTTAACTATTTCTTAGCTTATCTAATTAACTAAACTCTATTATTAACATCATTATGAATGTTTTATATTATTTCATACCTTTGGCGGCATCGTTAGCGTACGAGATTAGCGCTAAAATACGATAAAAACGCGAAATTTCCAACGCGTTTCTGGGAAAAATCGCGCGTGTGTGTGGGTTGTTGTCTTGGGATCTGGTTGCCATGACGACCGAGACGCCATGTTTGTTGTTATTGTCACGTGATGGCAGCACCGTCGTCAGTGTTGCCAAGTTGGGAGAATTTTCCCTCTGACATGGGGAAAATTATTATATAAAGATTGTTCAAGAATATAATATGGGGATTTCTCTATCAAATGAACTATAAAAAGTAAAATGGTAAATGTAAACAGGGAATTATTGAGGTAAAAAGGGAAATTCTGATATTAAAGTTGAGGTAAAAAGGGAAATTCGGACGTAAAAGTTGAAATAAAAGGGAATTTCTGATGATAAAATTGAGGTAAAAAGGGAAATTCTGATGTTGAAGTTGAGATAAATAGAGAAATCCTTAATTAATTAAAATCAAAATTGAGATAAAATGGAAATTCTTAAGTTAAAATTGAGATAAAAAGGGAAATTCGTATGTTTATTAAAGTTAGGGAAATTTCTCCATACGCCGCCATACGGATCTGGCAACACTGCATTCACCTGATGGGGTTTCTGGGGTGAGCAACAACAATAATAATATCTCTAATAATTTCGTATTTTATAACAAATTAACAATAACTTAAACAATGATAGGTTAATATTAAGTTATAACAATATCTATTACATCTATATACACATTATTAAACACCAATAACAATAAATACATAGAGAAATAACGATATATATACAAATAATACAAATTAATTACGATATCTATGTATGTAATGGGAAAATTATTGTTTTGTTTTTATTTATATTATTTATTTATTTTTAATTATACAAGGCAACGAATTATTATCTGTTGTCAAGGAAAATACACACATATATACACACATACAGGTAAACATTTAATTATAATAACCTTAATTATACTCGTAATTATTTTCCTACACACACACATACACATACATACATACACACACATATACATACACACACACACACACATATACATACACACATATATACATACATTCATACATATACACACACACATACATACATACAGGTAAACTTTTAATTACAATACCCAAAATATTACTCGTATATATTTTCCTACACACACATACATACACACATACACACACATACACAAACATACAGGTAAATCTTAAATTACAATACCCGGTAATTTTCTCCGGTTAGGTCCAGGTAATTTGCCCCGGGTAAAGTTAGGTCCCATTAGTTTGCCCCAGTTAGGTCCTGGTAGTCTGCTGTAATAATTATTCCACTTTTATTACGTAAATTCACTATATTTTGAGTGTAATTTATATATTTGTAGAAAACGTTTAATTAGAATGTGTCTGTATGTGTGTGTGTGTGTCTCCAGTATATATATATATATATATATATATATATATATATATATATATATATATATACATATATATATATATATATATATATATATATATGTAATTAAATATTTATTAAAACCGGTAATTTCCTATTATATTATATATAATTAAATATTTATTAATTAATCAGTAATATATATTATTTTCTTTTAAGGTTAACAAATGTATATATAATTAAATATTTATTACGGTAATGAATCGGTAATTTATATTATTTTCTCTTAAGGTTAACAAATGTATATACAGTATAATTAAATATTTATTACGGTAATTAATCGGTAATTTTCTTTTAAGATTAACAAGAGGAAATAATTCACCATGTCCTTAAGAACACAAGTTATACAGCTTTATAAAAATGTAAGTATAATAATGCTATTTAATTACATGTATTTTTTTAGTATAATTACATATTTTTTCTGTTATAATTACATGTTTTTATGTTATAATTACATGTTTTTGTTATAATTACATGTTTTTTCTGTTATAATTACATGTTCTTTAGTATAATTACATATTTTTTAGTATAATTATGTTTTTTTGTTATAATTACATGGTTTTTTAGTATAATTATATGTTTTTTTAGTATAATTACATGTTTTTATGTTATAATTACATGTTTTTATGATATAATTACATGTTTTTTATATAATTACATGTTTTTATGATATAATTGCATGTTTTTATTATAATTACATGTTTTTTTAGTATAATTACATGTTTTTATGATATAATTACATGTTCTAGTTCTGCGTAATTAAATGTGATGGTAATTAATTTTTTTAAACTCGTAATTATTTTCCTACACACACACACATACATACATACATACATACATACACACATACACACACACATACATACATACATACATACATACATACATACATACATACATACATACATACATACATACATACATACAGGTAAACATTTTTTAACCAAACCCAATTATTTTTCTGTCGTTGTTATTAAATTTAATAATTATTTGTATATAGTGAAATAAAAAATGTTACCAATTCCTCAATCACACAATAACCACTGTTGCCAATTGTATTGTGTTATATAATCACTGTTGCCAAGTATATTGTGTTATATAATCACTGTTGCCAAGTGTATTGTGTTATAACCATTATTACCAAGTATAGAATTTACAGTATAAATCCTTTATAACCACTGTTGCCAAGTATATTGTGTTATAACCATTATTACCAAGTACAGTACAGTGCTACCAAGTATAAAATTTAATCCTTTATAACCACTGTTGCCAAGTATAGTATATGATAAAAACCACTGTTGCCAAGTATAATATATGATAATAACCACTGTTGCCAAGTATAGTATATGATAATAACCACTGTTACCAAGTATAATATATGATAATAACCACTGTTGCCAAGTATAGATTTTAATCCTTTATAACCACTGTTGCCAAGTAAAGTGTGTGTTTTAACCACTGTTGCCAGTTGCTGTACATGGGTCGTGAATACCCCATGGGCTACGACTACTTCCGGGACAAACTGAAACGCGCCTTCCTCAAAAACCGACACGAGACCGACCCACAGAAAATCCGAGAGATGATCAACCGCGGCGAATACGTCATAAAGGAAATAGAAGCTCTTTATATGTTAAGGAAATACCGGACCATGAAGAGACGATATTACGACGAAGAGACGAATATTACAGCTCCTCCTCCACTAACTAAAGATGCTGCTCAATGATTTAAATTAAGGAATGAAGGAGATATGAATATTACAGCTCCTCCTCCACTAACTAAAGATGCTGCTCAGTGATTTAAATTAAGGAATGAAGGAGATATTAACCAAACTACAGCACCTCCTCCACTAACTAAACATCAACAGCTCCTCCTCCACTAACTAAAGATGCTGCTCAGTGATTTTAATTAAGGAATGAAGATGATATTAACCAAACTACAGCACCTCCTCCTGTTCCTCTCACTCTGCTCTTTTTTTTTATTACATTATAGGTTGGTGAAGGGTTGTGTCGCATAAAGTGAATGCCTGTATGTGTGTATGTATGTATGTACAGTATATATATATATATGTATGTATATATATACACTCTCCTCCTTATTTATTACATTATAGGTTGGTGAAGGGTTGTGTCGCATAAAGTGAATTTTGCATAAAGTAAATTGTACATTTCCATAAGAAATAATGGAACTTTAACTTGAAAATGGAGCCTCCTTGTTCCTGTTATTTTAAGAGTTCATGTAAATTGCATTTATTTAATTATTTTTTTTCATGATACGCACTATTTCAAATTCACATAAAATAAAAAGAGAGGAGAGTGTATTACAACTACTACAACTATAACTACAACCACTACTACTACTAATAATAATAACACACACACACACACACACACACACACACACACACACACATACCTTCACATAACCTCGCTCTAGCAGTGCCTAATATCAATCTATCCATCTATATAATACACGTTTAATTAAATAACCTCTTCTCTCTAAATAAAGCTATCTAACCTCGCTCTTGCAGTGCCTACTATCAATCAAGCAAGCAATCTATAATACACCTTAAATCTAAATCAATCAATCAATCAATTAATCAAATATATAATACACATTTAATTAAACAACCTCTAAATAAATAAATCGCTAAATAACCCAATATATACACTGCTAAGCAATTCTATATATCCAACATAATAATTATAAACACTGGAATATACGCAGCTAATTCACACCTATAAATATATATATAAATTTATTATGATTTACTTAGAAGGGAATAAAAAATAATGAGATTAATTAGAAAAAAAAATAATAGTTGCATTTTCACCACAATAAAAAAATAAATAATAATAATACTGAGATTTACTTAGAAGAAAATAAATAATAGTTGCATTTTCACCGCAATAATAATAATGATAATAATAATAATAATAATATACATAAAATAATAATAATAATGACTATAGTAATTGTATCTTTGTTTTGATGTGTGTTGTGATAATTTTATTGTGTTTATTTAATATAGTCTGTTCAAAATTTATGTTCCACTATAGCCTCTATCTATCTAGCTATTTCTATCTGTATCTATTGCTATTTCTATCTATTTATTTAGCTATCTATCGCTATTTCTATCTATCTATCTATCTAACTATTTATTTAGCTATCTATTACTATTTCTATCTATCTATGTAACTATCTCTATCTATCTATCTATGTAACTTTATCTATCTATCTATCTATCTATGTAACTATCTCTATCTATGTAACTATCTCTATCTATCTATCTATCTATTTCTATCTATCTAAGCATAAGAGGCCAGCGGAACACAAGTTTTGAACAGAGTTATAGTAAGTTATATATATATATATATATATATATATATATATATATATATATATATATATATATATATATATATATATATATTAAACAATAGTCAGAAAATATATATTAGTAATTAAATTATATTAGTTAAGCATGTGTGAAAATTAACATAAATATTTTGAATTTATTATTAATTATTAAATCTGTAATACATGACTTTAGGAAATATAATAATAATTCACTTTAATTCACTTAATAATTCACTTTATTTGTTAACATTGGAGTGCCTTTATTCCTCCTAAGTGTTAAATAAATAACTTTACTGGTTCAAGTGTCCAAGATTGTATTTTTATAGTTTATGTAATATGTATTAGATGTAAATAAATATATACAGTATAATTATAAATATATACTGTATAATTATAAATATATACTGTATAATTATAAATATATACAGTATAATTATAAATATATACTGTATAATTATTAATATATACTGTATAATTATAAATATATACAGTATAATTATAAATATATACTGTATAATTATAAATATATACTGTATAATTATAAATATATACAGTATAATTATAAATATATACAGTATAATTATAAATATATACAGTATAATTATAAATATATACTGTATAATTATAAATATATACAGTATAATTATGTATAAATTTAAATATATATACATTATAATTATGTATAGATATTGTATGTGTGTATGTATGTATTGTATGTTTAATTTTAATCTGACTTTGGCTTAAATAAATAAATGTGATATGGTTTTGATATTTTTTCAGTGATACATGTCAGTTTATTTCACGAACACGCACACACACACACATGCACACACACACATACACACACGCATACACACACACACGTACACAGACACATACACACTTCATTCTTTTCACACACACACACACACATACACACTCCCTTCTTTTCACACACACACACACACACACAATAAATAAAATAATTAAATTCTTGTCTCCACTAACACCAAAAAAACCATAAACATTAAAAAATATTTAAGGAAAAAAATAGGGAATTTCTGATCGTGAACCTGGGGAAATATCGACAAGCAGATCTGGCAATACTGAACCTTATTGACGTCACGTGGAAATCATATAGGAGGTACGGTATATATATATTTTTTATAGATGTGTGTGTGTGTGTGTGTTTTTTTATTTGTATATGTGTGTGTGTGTGTGATTTTTTATTTATGTGTGTGTGTGTGTGTGTTTTTATGTGTATGTATGTGTGTGTGTGTGATTTTATATTTATTTATATGTGTGTGTGTGTTTTTATATATATATATGTGTGTGTGTGTGTGTGTTTTTATATTTATTTATATGTGCGTGTGTGTTATTATTATTATTAATTTGCATACTGTCTAAGTGAGGTAACTGTGTATGGCTGTATGCCATGTGTGTGTGTGTGTGTGTGTGTTTGTGTTTTTATTGTGACTGTTTTTGTTTGTGTGTGTGTGTGTTCCCATGCTTGCGTTCCATTTTCCTCTATCTATCTGTCTCTATTTCTATCTATATCTTTCTATCTATCTCTATCTGTCTCTATTTCTAACTATATCTTTCTATCTATCTCTATCTGTCTATTTCTATCTATATCTTTCTATCTATCTCTATCTATATCTATCTGTATCTATTTCTATCTATATCTATTTCTATCTATATCTTATCAATCTATCTATCTATCCATCTATCTATCTATCTATCTAAGCATAAGAGGCCAGCGGAACACAAGTTTTGAACAGACTATAGTTAAGTAATTGATTTTTAACTTGTATTGAGTTGCAGAGAGTGTTGTTGTTAAAGTTGTGTTGCTTATATTCTGTTGCAGGGAGTGTTGTTAAAGTTGTGTTGCTTATATTCTGTTGCAGAGAGTGTTGTTGTTAAAGTTGTGTTGCTTATATTCTGTTGCAGGGAGTGTTGTTAAAGTTGTGTTGCTATATTCTGTTGCAGGGAGTGTTGTTAAAGTTGTGTTGCTATATTCTGTTGCAGGGAGTGTTGTTAAAGTTGTGTTGCTTATATTCTGTTGCAGAGAGTGTTGTTAAAGTTGTGTTGCTTATATTCTGTTGCAGGGAGTGTTGTTAAAGTTGTGTTGCTATATTCTGTTGCAGGGAGTGTATTGTGTTGTTGTGTTGTGTTGCTAAGATTGTATTTCCACTAACAACAATACAATGACAACCACCACCACCACTATCACCACTACTACTACCACCACTACCACCACATCCAAAATTTCCTGGGACAATTTTAAGTGAGTATTTAATATAACAATACAATTTTCTGACTAACTGAATTCTCCAAACTATTCCAGGCAACAGGATACCATTATTTTTATTCATTTTAATCTGTTTCCTGGCATACTTTGGAGGAATTAAAACACTCCAATGTAACAAAAGTGAATTACCACTTGAAATTATTATTATTATTATTATTATTATTATTATTATTATTATTATTATTATTATTATTATTATTATCATTATTATTATTATTATTATTATTATTATTATTATTATTATCATTATTATCATTATCATTATCATTATTATCATTATTATTATCATCATTATTATTATCATTATTATCATTATTATTATTATTATTATTATTATTATCATTATTATTATTATCATTATTACATTTATTATTATTATCATTATTATTATTATTATTATTATTATTATTATTATTTATTTTATCATAGGTTATATTACTTGTATTATTTTGGTATATAGGGGAAATTCAAACACTCATATATATATTTTATCTTGGGTTAATTAAGCTTTATTGATTGAAAACCAATATATATTCTTTTAACAGACTCCTTCTCAAATAATTATAACCTTTCCAAAAACTGTCCATTATCACTATATTATACTCAGTACTTCTCTCAGGGGGTTTTGGGGGGTGCAGGAATAGGGGGACAGGCTTGGGGGGGGTGGGAGTAGAGGGACAGGCTTGGGGGGGGGGTTTAGGGGGGTGCAGGAATAGGGGGACAGGCTTGGGGGGGGGGTTTAGGGGGGTGCAGGAGTAGGGGGATAGGCTTGGGGGGGGTGCAGGAGTAGGGGGACAGGCTTGGGGGGGGGGGTTTAGGGGGTGCAGGAGTAGGGGGACAGGCTTGGGGGGGGGGTTTAGGGGGTGCAGGAGTAGGGGGACAGGCTTTATAATCACCCCTATTGATATTGATATTGTAATGGCCGTATGCAAGAAAAACATCCGTGGTGTTTACGATGGGGTGGTACCGATACGACGACTCTACGGACACACTACAGAGCCGTCGTAAACACCACGGAATGTCACACACACACACACACACACACACACACACACACACACACACACACACACACACACACACACACACACACACACACACACACACACACACACACACGGCCCCTATACATGGATATATAGGGGAGAAACTCTTAAGGGGGGGTGTGAGTAGAGGGGGCAGGCTTGGGGGGGGTTGGGGGGTGCGGGAATAGGGGGACAGACTTGGGGGGTGCTGGAATAAGGGGACAGACTTGGGGTGGGTGGATAGAGTGTCACCCTATTCCCGCATGCATCCCCCTAATCCCGCACCCCCCAAATCCCCCCCAAGCCTGTCCCCTACTCTCACACCCCCTTAACGACCCTGTGATGGTGTCTGAATAATAGGAGTGTTCTGCTTCCTCCTGACTGTGCCAACAAACAAACTTCTTCCATACAGTTGGTGTTTCATGGCAATGGTTGAAGGAATCGTTTATATTCAATTCTCCGACGACATCACAGCCTCCCTTAAGTTAAAATTAATGATAAATTGAATTGCTACAGTTTCCTCTCAACCGTCCCAAGAAACAGATCACTTCACGTGTTAATAATAATAATCTGTTTCATGTCTGAGTTTGAAGGAATGTGTAATCTTTCAAGTTATCAAAAAATTTTAAGAGTTTTTTCCCATAATTAAAAAAAGCTGATGAAGGCTAGTTTAGTAAGCGCCTTTGTTGCACATTTAAGTCACCCTAATAAATCACAGAGTTTGTTTATCAGTTGAAGCTAAAACACAGTTAGTTCACTTTACCTTTATTTTATTTATTAACTTTAGCTTTTTCTTTATTAATTTTAGCTTTATTTTCTTTATTAATTTTAGCTTTATTAACTTTACCTTCATTTTCTTTATTTTCTTTACCTTTATTTTCTTTATTAACTTTATCTTCATTTTCTTTATTAACTTTACCTTTATTTTCTTTATTAATTAACTTTAGCTTTATTTTCTGTCATTCACATCTAGACTACAGGTCAAGGATTGGTGTAGCATATTAATATAATTAGCCTTTATTGTCCCATCTCATCTTCAATTTAATTTACGCACGGTGTGATGTGACGTAGTGTGGTGCGGTGTGGTGTAGTGCGACATTATTTAATATAGTATAATGTAGTACAGTGTAGTATATATAAACCCATATAATTAATCACCATCACTGACTGACTCCTAACTTTCCTTCCTTCCCTTAGGGTCGGATTGTCTCTACGGTAACTGTGCCTCCCTTCCCGACACTGACTGTAGCCACGATGAGACCACAGGTGATGCCTTCTCTGCCCACACACCTGCCAACTCACCAACCTTACTCTGTGGGGCCGAGAAAGTGGCGTTAAATTGTGGCCAAATTATCAACAGAATACTATACAGAACAGAGGAAAAGAAAAAGTAAGTTTCATATTAAATTTAGCATTATATAAAAGAAATTAATAATATACAGAAAAGGAAAAAGTCTTAAGTTTCAGTATTAAATTTAGCATTATATAGATATAAAGAAAATATTAATATACAGAACAGAAGAAAATAAATATATCTAAATTTCATATTAAATTTAGGATTATATAGATATAAAGAAAGTAAAAATATCTAAGTTTGGTATTAAAAGTCTAAAGTTTGATATTAAATTTCGGATTAACTCTATATTTACCTTCGAGTGTCCAGCAGCCAACCTTGCAGCCACGAGTGCAGCCCAGGCCTCGGGGGAACCAGGAGACATCAGTACTGAACGTTGTGCTTCCTTCATACCACTACTACCACTACTACTACTACCACTACTACCCATCATGGTCCTTCTATGTCTGTGTCCACCACCACCACCACCACCACCGCCCACTGCCTCCATTCCAAGTCTGGCCATTACACTGGTCACTGAGTCCTGTAATAATAATAATGATGATGATGATAATAATAATAATAATAATAATAATGATAATGATAATACTAATGATAATGATAATAATAATAATATTAATGTCACCCCACTCATCACCCCAGTCCCCCTCCAAGCCTGTCCCCTACTCCCACACACCCCCAAACCCCCTCCAAGCCTGTCCCTTACTCCCACACCCCCTCCAAGCCTATCCCACTATTCCCACACACCCCCAAGCCTGTCCCACTATTCCCACACACCCTCCAAGCCTGTCCCCTACTCCCACACCCCCTCCAAGCCTGTCCCCTACCCCCACACCCCCTTCATAATTACCTGAGCTAGGGTGTTAGTGTGTCCTGCCGTCTGTGTGAGTTTAGCGGCCGCCGCAGCACACGTGGCGGAGGCGGAACAGCGAGCGGCGGAGACCAGAGGCGGTGTGGGGGCGGCGGAGGACGAGGGGGCGAGCAGAAGGTTAGCCAAGGATCGTCTCAACCCAGCGATGGACGGATGTTGGTGGATAGTCTGACTCAGGGATAGACGCCCTTCACTCTCCCTCCCCTGTAATGATGACAAAAGGGGTTACATATATATACCAACACACACATACATACATATATATATACCACAGAGAGAGAAATACATACATACACACACACTCTCCCTTCCCTGTAATTATGTGAAAAGGGGTTACATGTATACCAGAGAGACAGACAGACAGAAACAGAGAGGCAGACAGAGAGAGAGACAGACAGAGAGACAGACAGACAAACAGAGAGACAGACAGAGACACACAGAGAGAAACACAGACACACAGATAGAAAGTGTGTGTGTGTGTGTGACGTACCGCGAGTGTTGCGTGTGCTGCCCTGAGGAATGCAATGTGGTGTGTGTATCGTGTGTCGTGGAGGTGAGGCAGGAGTTTAGCGAGAGCAGCTGCCGACAACGCCTCATCATCAACCATCAGACCCAATGCACCCAACGCCAGAACACCCTGGACGGATGCATCGGTCACCTGGGAACTGCCAAGGAAAATAAAGACGGATTAATTATTTATTTATTTATCAGTTTATTTGTTTATTTTATTTATTTATCAGTTTATTTATTTATTTATCAGTTTATTTATTTATTGATCAGTTTATATATTTATTGATCAGTTTATTTATTTATTGATCAGTTTATTTATTTATTGATCAGTTTATTTATTTATTGATCAATTTATTTATTTATCAGTAATGGTGGATTATTATTATTTAGTTATTTATTCCCTCACCCTTGTATGAGCAGTTCCTTCGCCTCGTCAGTGTTGGTGAACTTGTACTGCAGTGTTGCCAATGCCACCAACACGTGTGACTTGTGGCCGTCATCCGGTGCCAGCCAGTGAAGGGCGGCTGTGTATCCGTTGTAAGCATCCTCAAACTCACCCACTGAAAAAGGACACGTTCATTTTTTAGTTGTAGATGTGTGTGTGTGTGTGTGTGTGTGTGTTGTGGGTGTGTGTGTGTGTTGTGGGTGTGTGTGTGTATTACCATCCTACCAAATTGTGTGTGTGTATGTGTGTTTGTTTTGTGTGTTGTGTGTGTTTGTGTTGTGTTGTGTGTTAAAATTATTATTATTATTGTGTTACACTTGATCTATTTAAAAATAAGTTGATATTAATATTACATGTAATCTATTTAAAGTACTGTATATAAATCACAATAAACTTTATAGATTGCAAGGATTATTTGAATGAACTATTTATATATTACAAGGATTATTTGAATGAACTCTTTATATATATATATATTCCGGACATCAGGTCTAGATCAACGAAAAAAATGTTGAAAAAAATAATAAAGTAAAACCGTAAAAAATACCATAAAAAAAAAAAAAAAAAAAAATTGGGGAATGAATAATGCAGACATAGAATACCATAAAAAAAAAAAAAAAAGTAAAAAAAAAAAAAAAAAAAAAAAAATTGGGAATGAATAATGCAGACATAGAATACCATAAAAGATAAATAAGAACCGTGTATACCGACATAGACTAGTTTAAATACCTTTGAGGCTTGCCAGTGCGAGGGTACACTGTGTGAAGAAATCTGGACTCTTGATGGCAGCGAGGTGTTTGACGGCTTCCTCCACTAGACCTGAAGATGTTAGTATCCTCCCTAAGTTGGTCCTCACACCGTCCTCCAATCCTTCTATACTCGACTGTGGGGCACCAATGCAAAATTAGGGGACAGGCTTAGGAGGTGTGGGAATAAGGGGACAGGCTTGGGGGGGTGTGGGAATAAGGGGACAGGCTTGGGGGTGTGCAGGAATAGGGGGACAGGCTTGGAGGTGCAGGAATAAAGGGACAGGCTTGGGGGTGTTTAGGGGTGTGTGGGAATAAGGGGACAGGCTTAGGAGGTGCAGGAATAAGGGGACAGGCTTGGGGGGTATGTGGGGAATAGGGGGACAGGCTTGGGGGGGGGTGCAGGAATAAGGGGACAGGCTTGGGGGGTGGGGCACCAACGTAAAATTTTAGCACAATATTAACAGCAACAGATCCACACTACTCAACACATTAACACACACACACACACACACACACACACACACACACACACACACACAACCCACCTTTTCGTGAGTGGCCGAGTTGAGTGCTGACCTGTATCGGGTAATGGAGGATTGTTTCAAACCCGACATCTCCAGGAAGAGACCCGCCAGGTTCTGTCCGATCGGGTCACACTCGTGCTCTCTGAAAATTATATGTTTTTTTTTTTTTTTAATAGTGTGTTTAAATGTGTGTTTATTATATTTTTTTATAAGGTGTATAGTGTGTGTTTATTATAGTTATTATATGCTTTTTTTTATAGTGTTTTTTTATTATAGTTATTATATGTTTTTTTTTATGGTGTATAATGTGTGTTTATTATAGTTATTAGATGCTTTTTTTTATGGTGTATAGTGTGCGTTTATTTGCTTTTTTATGGTGTATAATGTGTTTTTATTATAGTTTTTTATGAGGTGTAAAATGTGTGTTTATTATAGTTATTATATGTTTTTTTTTGGTGTATAGTGTGTTTTTATTTAAAGTCTTTTATAAGGTGTACAATGTGTGCGTGTGTTTTTACGATTTCTTTCTTTGTCCCGGTGCCTGTGTGTATGTATGTGTGTGTGTGTGTATATGTGTATGCGTGTACGTATATATGTGTGTGTGTGTGTGTATATATATGTGTATGTGTGTGTGTGTGTGTATATGTGTGTGTGTGTATAAATTAACCCACCTTGCATAGATAACAGCACAATCAGTAGCCGTGGGTAGTGACTGTCTGATGGCTTGCTGTGTGTGTTTGTCTGTGTGTGTATATGTGTGTGTATATATGTATGTATATGTGTGTGTGTGTGTGTGTGTGTATATATGTATGTATGTGTGTGTGTGTGTGTATAAATTAACCCACCTTGCATAGATAACAGCACAATCAGTAGCCGTGGGTAGTGACTGTCTGATGGCTTGCTGTGTGTGTGTGTGTGTGTGTGTGTGTGTGTGTGTGTGTGTATAAATTAACCCACCTTGCATAGATAACAGCACAATCAGTAGCCGTGGGTAGTGACTGTCTGATGGCTAGCTGTGTGTGTTTGTCCGTGTGTCTCTTGGGGTCACACGCGAGGTTTGCCACGTGATGGGCGTACCCTATACAACTCTCGGGGTGTACGCCGAGGAGGGTCGTGTGTCGGAACAGGTCGAATGTGTCGTGGTGACCTATGCTCTCTGCCACCAACGCCTAAAGATGTAGAAATAAAGTAAATATAAGTTTAATTGAAGAAAAAGAAATATTATTAATTGATTTTAAAAGTATAGAAATAATATTAATTGATTTTAAGAGTACAGTATAGAAAAAGTATTAATTGATTTTGAAAGTATTGAAAAAATATTAATTGATTTTTAAAGTATAGAGAGTAAGTACAAATTTAACTGAATAAAAAGAAATACAGTATTATTAATTGATTTTAAAAGTATTGAAAAAATATTAATTGATTTTAAAAGTATAGAAACTAATAAAAAAAAACATTAATTGGTTTTAAAAGTATTGAAAAAATATTAATTGATTTTAAAAGTATAGAAAAAATATTAATTGATTTTAAAAGTATTGAAAAAATATTAATGATTTTAAATGTATAGAAAAAATATTAACTCACCTGACCAAAGCCTGTCCCCCTATTCCCACACCCCCCAAATCCCCCCAAGCCTGTCCCCTATTCCACTCACCCCCAAAGCCTGCCCCCCTATTCCCACACACCCCAAACCCCCCCCAAGCCTGTCCCCTTATTCCCATACCCCCAAACCTCCCCCAAGCCTGTCCCCTATTCCAGCACTCCTCAAGCCTCCCCCAAGCCTGTCCCCCTACCCCTGCACCCCACAAACCTCCCACAAACCTCCCCCAAGCCTGTCCCCTATTCCCACACACCCCACACACCCCAAGCCTAGCCCCCTACTCCCCCTTCCCCCCATAACTCACCTGTCCCACCCAACAGCCAACATAGGCTGGGTCGTGTGCCTGTGCTTGAGAGAATGCTTCGTGTGCTAAGTCAGCATCACCGTGACTCAGGTAGTAAGCACCAAGGTGTGTCCAGGTGGAGGCACAGGGCTGACTCTCACAGGCACGGATCAGGCAGTGTTGGGCAAGCGCTTGGTCATCTATTACTGTATGGGGGAGATAAAGGATTAGGTTGTATTTATGTATGTTTATGTATGTGTATGTATGTAGGGGGAGAGGAGGATAAAGGATTAGGTTGTATTTATGTATGTTTATGTATGTGTATGTTTATGTGTGTTTATGTATGTGTATGTATGTATTAGGCAGTGTTGGGCAAGTGCTTGGTCATCTATTACTGTGAGGGGAGATGAAGGATTAGGTTGTATTTATGTATGTTTATGTATGTAGGGGGAGGGGAGTATAAATGATTAGGTTGTATTTCTGTATGTGTATGTATGTGTATCGACGGATCAGGCAGTGTTGGGCCAGTGCTTGGTCATCTATTACTGTATGGGGGAGATAAAGGATTAGGTTGTATTTATGTATGTTTATATATGTATTAGGTAGTGTTGGGCAAGTGCTTGGTCATCTATTACTGTATGGGAAGGAAAAATGATTAGGTTGTATTTTTGTATGTTTATGTATGTGTATGTATGTAGGGGGAGGGGAAGATAAATGATTAGGTTGTATTTATGTATGTTTATGTATGTATTAGGTAGTGTTGCGCCAGTGCTTGGTCATCTATTACTGTATGGGAAGGAAAAATGATTAGGTTGTATTTATGTATGTTTATGTATGTGTATGTTTATGTATGTTTATTTATGTAGGGGGAGGGGAGGATAAATGATTGATGATTCGGTATTGTTGTATTTCCGTATGTGTATGTATGTTTATGTATGTGTATGTATGTGTATAATTTAAACCAATATAACAATGTATATATATGATTGTGTAAGATATAATATAATTTTAACCAATATAACTGTGTGTATATAAGATTGTGTAAGATATAATATAATTTAAAATATTATATACATTGTGTAAGATATAATATAATTTTAACCAATATAACAATGTATATATATGATTGTGTAAGATATATATATACTAACATTTATGAGCAGTAATGATGCCTAGTGTTGTCCAAGTCTGACCACTGGATGGATCGAGGTTGAGACTTTTCCTGAGGGCGAGGAGGGCACGTTGGAGTAGTTCCTTAGCCACCTCGTCCTTACTCTCCACTTGTTGTTGTTGCTGCTCCTCATGGATGGTTGTGTGTTCCTGTAGTCTGGCTTGTTGGTACATGTTGGTGGCCAGGTCGTGCCACAGTCCGGCGTCGCTCTCGTTCAGTTGTAAACCCAAACCGTAACATCTGTGTACGATAAACATGTGGAAATATTACATGGACGGGGAACTGTTAATGTATCTGTGTGTGTGTGTGTGTGTGTGTGTGTGTGTGTGTGTGTGTGTGTATGTATATTTGTGTGTGTACATTTGTGTGTGTGTGTGTTGCATGTAGAAGAATGTATGTATATGTGTGTGTGTGCATTCGCGTACATGCACACCTCTCTCTCTCTCCTCTCTCTCTCTCTCTCTCTCTCTCTCCTCTCTCTCTATGTAACTCTCCTCTATATATCTATCTATCTATCTATATATATACAAAAAAATAGGTTATACTCTCTCTCTCCTTTCTCTCTCTCTCCTCTCTCCTCTCTCTCCACTCTCTCTCACTCTCACACTCCTTACCTTGCCCCTAACTGCAGCACCTCCAGTTTGGTAATCGAAGTCTGTTGGTTTAAATCGGTTGCCTCTTTGTTGACGAGCCTTGCGGGTATGTGTAGTGGTGTGAGTGACGGGGGCACTTGGTACAGTAAGGTACACCCGTCACCCACCAGCTTCCATATACAAGCACTCTCGGGCTGCATACTCCCGGCTCTGTTAATAATAATAATAACGACAACACATTAGGCTCGGAGAATAATACAGTAACAACAATAATAATAACAACAATAACAACACATTAGGCTCGGAGAATGCTTGCTGTCAACAATAATAACGACAACACATTAGGCTCGGAGAATGATAATAACAATAATAACAATAACGACAACACATTAGGCTCGGAGAATGATAACAATAATAACAGCAATAACAACACATTAGGCTCGGAGAATAATACAGTAACAACAATAATAATGACAACACATTAGGCTCGGAGAATAATAACAACAATAATAACAGCAATAACAACACATTAGGCTCGGAGAATAATACAGTAACAACAATAATAATGACAACACATTAGGCTCGGAGAATGCTTGCTGTCAACAATAATAATAATAACGACAACACATTAGGCTCGGAGAATAATAACAACAATAATAACAGCAATAACAACACATTAGGCTCGGAGAAACTTAATTAAAAAAGAAAATATTGAACAGGCACAAATAAGATACAAATAAATAAATAGATAAAGAGACACATCTTTTTAGTCTTGGGATAATATAAATAAAAATATACATAAAAATATTAATAAAAAAGTGTTTCTTTTGATGGGTTATATCTTTTTAGTCTCAGGATAATATAAATAAAAATATAAATTAATAAAAGTGTTTATTTTAGTGTGAAAAAATAAAAATAATATAAAATAAAAAAAGTGTTTATTTTGATGGGATAATGGATAAAAATATACATAAAAAATATAAATACCTAACCTAACCTAACCTAACCTAACCTAACCTAACCTAACCTAACCAAACCTAACCTAAATAAAACTAGACGTACTTTGTGAGTGCAGTGAGTGCGGCTGTACATGCTTCCTTAACATTGGAGAACATGGCCTGATCAGCGGCACGACGAGCAGCGGCCAACTGAGCCTCGGCCAAACCAACCAGGGCCACGACACACACCTCACGGCCAGGCTCACGCTTCAACACGGCCTCGTACCCAGACGTGGCCTCCAGTAACTCACTTGTCAACTGTAATCAATGGAAATATATTATGTTTATGTATGTTTTGTATTATTAAACTACAAGGGATGGAAAAATATTGTGTTTATGTATGTTTTGTATTATTAAACTACAAAGGACAAAGGACAAAAACACATTATGTATGGGTTTGTATTATTAAACTACAAGGAACAGAAATACATTATCATTTGTATTATGAAATTGTAAGGGACGGAAAAATATTATTATTTGTATTATTAAACTATAAGGGATGGAAAAATATTATCATTTGTATTATGAAATTGTAAGGGAGGGAAAAATATTATCATTTATATTATTAAACTACAAGGGATGGAAAGACATTATGTATGATTATGATTTGTATTATTAAACTGTAAGGAACCGAAAAATATTATCATTAATAAGGTTAGGTTAGGTTAGGTCAGGTCAGGTCAGGTTAGGTTAGGTTAGGTCAGGTTAGGTTAGGTCAGGTTAGGTCAGGTTAGGTTAGGTCAGGTTAGGTTAGGTTAGGTTAGGTTAGGTTAGGTTAGATTAGGTTAGGTAAGGCCAGGTCAGGTCAGGTCAGGTCAGGTTAGGTTAGGTTAGGTTAGGTTAGGTTAAGTAGAGTTTACCTGTTGTATGTGTGCTATACGGTAGAGTGGGTAGAGTGCTGCTGGGTTGAGTTGGGACGCACACGTGTACACCTTGAGTGCAGCCGCGTACGCACCTCTTGCCACGTACGCGTCACCAAGACACTCATACACAGCACTGAAGGGGAAAGGGAAAAATTAATTAAATACTCAAAATAATAATAATAAATAAATAAAATACCCTAAATAATAAAAAATAAATAAATGAAATACTATAGACCCTAAATAATAATAATAAATAATAATAAATAAATAAATTAAATATTATAAACCCTAAATAATAATAATAATAAATATATGAAATACCCTAAATAATAATAAATAAATGAAATACAGTACTATAAACCCTAAATAATAATAAATAAATGAAATATCCTAAATAATAATAAATAAATGAAATACTATAAACCCTAAATAATAATAAATAAATAAATAAATGAAATACTATAAACCCTAAATAATATAATAGATAAATGAAATAGCCCCCCCAGCCTACTCCCGCACCCCCCTAAACCCCCCCAAGCCTGTCCCCCCATTCCCACACACCACAAAACCCCCCAAGCCACTCCCCATACTCCCACCCCCACCCTCCAAGCCTGTCCCCCTATTCCCACACACCCCTAAACCCCCCTAAGCCTGTCCCCTCATTCCCGCACACCCTAAACCCCCCTCCTATTCCTGCACCCACCCCAAGCCTGTCCACTATTCCCCCCCACCCCCAAGCCTGTCCCCACATTCCCACACCCCCACAAACCACCCCAAGCCTGTCCCCCCACTCCCGCACCCCCTAAACCCCCCCAAGCCTGTCCCCCCTATTCCCGCACCCCCCTAATACCCACCTATCGTCTGGTGTGATGGTAAGGGCACACTGTAGGGCATAGGTTGCTTCTTGGGGCTGATGTGTAGCCAAATGGTGGAGGCCGAGTCTTAACCAAGCCCAACCTCCACCGGAACGACCTCCCTCTCTTGTCACACGCTCCAGTAGTTGTAGGTTGGCTTCCTGTGTGTGTGTGTGTGTGTGTGTGTGTGTTGTGTGTGTGTGTGGAGGAGGGGTTGGGTTGTGTTTGTGGGTGTGGGAGGGTGGGTTTGTGTGTTGTAGGTGTGTGTGGGGAGGGGGGGTTTGTGTGTGTGTGGGGGTGGGTGGGTGGGGTGTGTGTGTGTGTGTGTGTGTGTGTTGTGTGTGGGGAGGGGGGGTTTGTGTGTGTGTGTGTGTGTGTGTGTTGTGGGTGTGTGTGGGTGAGAGTGTGGGGAGGGGGGTTTGTGTGGGTGGGTGGGTTTGTTTTTGTTGTGTGTGTGTGTGTGTGTGTGTGTGTGTGTGTGTGTGTGTGTGTTGTGGGTGGGTTGTGTGAGGGGGGGGGATAAAAATAAGAAACAAGTTTTTAATAATAATCTACAATGGATAAAGTACGACCAAGTTTTTAATAATAATCTAGATGGATAAAAGTAAGATAAAGGTTTTTAATATTAATCTAGAATGGATAAAAATAAGATACAAGTTTTTAATAATAATAATAATAATAATAATAATAATAATAATAATAATAATAATAATAATAATAATAATAACAATAATAATAATAATAATAATAATAATAATAATAATCTAGAATGGATAAAGTCAGATCAACCTGTGATTTAAATTTAAGATCATCCTGTGATATAAATTTGAGGTACTGACATGTTTTCCCAGGACGCGGTAGAGGTCCGAGAGAGCGGCCCCGACCTGGTTATCACTAGGGGCCAGAGCCAGGGCCTTCTCGTAACACTTTAGGGCCCGGTCCATGTTGTCCTCCCGTCGGTAGTAGTGGCCCAGGTAGAGGAAGGGATGGGCCAGGTGTGGGTTTAGTTTGGCCGCTCTCATACAGCTTAGTTGGGCCTTGTTATATTCACTTATTTGGTAATACAGTATTGCCAATTCTAAGTGTCCCTCCGCACATGATGGATACTCCTGTTGGTCACACAATAATTAAATTAATGTTGGTAATACAATACAAGTTAAATTAATAAGGGGGATAGTTTGTGTTGGTAATACTGTACTAGTTAAATTAATAAGGGGAATAGTTTGTGTTGGTAATACTAGTTAAATTAATAGGAGGGAAGTTTGTGTTGGTAATACACTCTCCTTTCTTTTTAAGTGAGTTTAAATTATGCAAATTTGAAATAGTGCGTATCATGAAAAAAATTAAATAAATGCAATTTACAGGAACTCTTAAAATAACAGGAACAAGGAGGCTCCATTTTCAAGTTAAAGTACCATTATTTCTTATGGAAATGTACAATTCACTTTATGCAAAATTCACTTTATGCGACCCCTTCACCAACCTATAATGTAATAAAAAAAGAAGAGAGTGTATATCAAAATAAAATATTCGTTTCATACCTTAACTAATTCCTGTAGCCTGAGTTTAGCTTTGTTCCTCTCTCCTCGGGCAGCCAGGAGTGAGGCCGTCATCAGCTTCAGTTCCATTTCCTCACCAAAGATGGACTCTAGTTTCTCCAGGTCGGCCTCGGCTTGGTCAAACTCCGTCAGTTTTATTCTGGAGCTGACCATCTGTACTCCACACTCCAGGCTGCTCCCTACATGCTGTTAAATAATAATAATAATAATAATAATAATAATAATAATAATAATAATAATAATAATCATAATAATAATAGTAATAATAATAATAATAATAATAATAATAATAGTAATAATAACAATAATAATAATAACAATAATAATAATCATAATAATAATAATAGTAACAATAATAATAATAATAATAATAATAATAACAACAATAACACACACACACCTCTTGCAAAATATCGACAGCCTGGCGTAGATGATTCCTGTGTCCCATGTTGACAAGTGCCCGGGCCTGCATCAGTCTCAGGTACACCCGGTAACCGTCAGCGTCCCTGTCGTCGTCCGGCACGGTGGCGGTCGGGTTGGCGGCCATGACGTCGAGGGAGCGGCGGCACGACACCTCCACCCCCGGCCAGTCCCCCCCCGACGCCTGGGACTCCAGTAGTAGACGCCACCCCAGTAAGTTCGGCGACCCGCGTTCGGCGCCTGGGAGAATTTTTGACGTCAGTTGGTGGCGGATTAAAACTTGGAAAAATGTACTTTATTTTTATTATTTTGACATAATTTAGTTGTGGAATAAAACTTGGAATATACAGTATAATCTTCTTTATTATTATTTTTATATGTCATTTAGTTGTGGAATAAACGTTGGAATAACCTAACCTAACCTAACCTAACCTAACCTAACCTAACCTAACCTAACCTAACCTAGCGACTTATACTTACCAAGCCTAAGGTGAGCCCGTGCCTGTAGCAGCTTGCCTTCCTTCCGACACAACAGACCCTGGGCCAGGTTACCCCACACCGAGACATTGTTAAGACGCAGCAGGCGGGATACTTGTTGACACACCTCATCCTCACTCAGCGGGAATTCGTCTACGGGAGGAGAAGGAAAGAAAATGTACAGTATTGAAGAGGGGATGAAGGAGTTTTATTTGTACACTCTCCTCTCTTTTTTTTTATTTGTACACTCTCCTCTCTTTTTTTTTATTTGTACACTCTCCTCTCTTTTTTTTTATTTGTACACTCTCCTCTCTTTTTTTTTATTTGTACACTCTCCTCTCTTTTTATGCGAGTTTGAATTATGCGAATTTAACTTGAAAATGGAGCCTCCTTGTTCCTGTTATTTTAAGAGTTTGTGTAACTTGCATTTATTTAATTTTTTTCATGATATGCACTATTTCAAATTCGCATAATTTAAACTCGCATAAAAAGAGAGGAGAGTGTATTACAACTACTACTACTACAAATACTGCTTACACTACAACAACTACTACTAATAACACACACACACACACACACACACACACACACACACACACACACACACACACACACATACATACCTTCTCCTTCAATTGGTCTACTGCTCATCTCAACATACATCCTACACACCCACTCCAAGGGATATGAGGTGGTGAATATATTAGCCATGTTGAGTGCAGCGTTGGCAACACCTGACCTTCCCTTCTGTCTGGTACGGTACAGGAGTTTGATGTAGGTCTGGTAGTTACGTTCATTCTCACCCAGTACAGACTCACTCAGGGAATTCTCCAATGCTTCTTGTAACTGTAAATATAAATAAAATAGTGATTTGTAAAACTAATGTAATGTAATGTAATTTGTAAAACTTATCTACAGACTCACTCAGGGAATACAAAATAACTGTAACTGTAAATATAAATACAATAGTGATTTGTAAAACTAATGTAATGTAATGTAATTTGTAAAACTTATCTACAGGCTCACTCAAATAATTCTCCAATGCTTCTTGTAACTGTAAATATAAATACAGTAAAAAGATTTGTAAAACTTATCTACAGACTCGCTCAAATAATTCTCAAATATAGTTGTAATAATTTGTAAAACTTATCTATAGACTCACTCAGGGAATACAAAATAACTGTAACTGTAAATATAAATACAGTAGTTATTTGTAAAACTAATGTACAAACTCACTCAGGGAATACAAAATAACTGTAACAGTAAATACAAATAAAATAGTGATTTGTAAAACTAACGTACTGTAATTTGTAAAACTATGTAATGGTCAGGGAATTCTCCAATGCATCTTGTAACTGTAAATATAAATACATTTGTAATGATTTGTAAAACTAATGTAATGTAATTTATAAAACACCATCAAACCACATCACACAAACACCATCAACTCACAAACACCATACACAAACACCATCAAACCACACCCTCCATTCTCACCATAGACACATAACCGTCAGCTAGGTCAGGTAGTGGTGACAATATCTGTGCTACACTCTGCCAGACGTCAACCGAGTGCCTTGGTTCGTGGTGTAGTCTCCTGGCGAGGGTTGTCAGTGTGTCCGCCGCTGACAGTTTGTCGTCGCGGTCCAGCTGTACCGCCGCCAGACGTCGGTACACGCTGTTCGTCTTGTCGTCGTCCCTGTTGGTACGACCGCGTGTGTATTTATTATTATTTATTATTATTATTTATTATTTATTTATTATTATTTATTATTTATTTATTATGTTTAGGATACAGGATTTATGGTTTTATGGTAATGATGTTTATGTTATGTTACAGGATTTATGGTTTATTATTTTACGGTAATTACGGGAAAACAACATCAACAACAACAACAATAACAACACCAACAACAATAAAACTGACCCCTAATGCCCCGGGAAAAAAACAACATCAACAACAACAACAACAACAATAACAACAACAATAACTGACCCCTGTAGGAGTTGAACGAGTCGTGTACAGACGGCGTTGACTTCCTGCAGTGTTGCCACCTGGGAGCTCTTCTCATACAGTTGTACCAGACCTTGCCACGCCACACTGTTCTCCGGTTCTACTTGTGTTGCCATCTGGTGGGGAGATATGTAAGTAATTATGTGTGTGTGTCTGTGTGTGTGTGTGTGTGTGTGTGTGTGTGTGTATGTATATATGTATGTAATGTATGGAAGTAGTAATATATGTATGTATGTAATGTATGTATGTGTGTGTATGTATGTATGTATGTATGTATGTATGTACTGTATGTATGTATGTATGTATGGTACACCCCAAGATAATACATATATACAGAATATTTAAACCAACAAATCGCCTCAAAGTTACAATTATAATATAGTTCTCCGATTCTCCACCAGGATTTTCCGAGACACACACACACACACACACACACACACACACACATACACACACACACACACACACACACACACACACACACACATACCAATAGTGCCTTCTTACAATCCTCCATCTTGCCCAGTTCTTGACTAGCTCGGCCAAACAGCAGCAGAGCATTGTAGTTTTTACGATCATGTTTCAATGCAATCTGGTAATAGAAGGACATTATTATTATTATTATTATTTTTTTTTTTTTTTTTTTTATTATTATTATTATTATTTTTTTTTTTTTTTTTTTTATTATTATTATTATTATTTATTATTTTTATTATTATTATTATTTTTTATTTATTTTTTATTATTATTATTATTATTTTTTTTTTTTATTATTATTATTATTATTATTATTTTTATTATTATTTTTATTATTATCCCCAGTCACTTTATGATAATTTACACCGGTTTATATCTGGTAGTTTGCCCAGGTTAGGTCCCGGTAGTTTGCCCAGGTTAGGTCCAGGTAGTTTGCCCAGGTTAGGTCCCGGTAGTTTGCTGTGGTCTAGGTTAGGTCTAGGTTAGGTCAGGTCAGGTCAGGTCAGGTCAGGTCAGGTCAGGTCAGGTTAGGTCAGGTCAGGTCAGGTCAGGTCAGGTTAGGTCAGGTCAGGTCAGGTCAGGTCAGGTCAGGTCAGGTCAGGTCAGGTCAGGTCAGGTTAGTTTCCAAATAATGATACTAATAGATACAATATAATTAATTCAGGTTTTCTGTAAATTAATTAACTCACCTTACAATGTTTACTCATGGTTTCAAAGTCATTTTCTTTCATGGCTTTTTTGGCTTCTTTCAGGGCATTTTTTAATTCAGACATCTTGCTGAAAAAAAGAAAAAGAAAAAGTGTCTTAAAATTCCTGTAATTGTGTAACTTAACTTATGAAATAATAATATATAAAATAATATACTGTATAATTAAAATAATATATAAAATAATATATAATTAAAATAATATATAAAATAATATATAATTAAAATAATATATAATTAAAATAATATAATTAAAATAATATATAATTAAAATAATATATAAAATAAAATATAATTAAAATGATATATAAAATAATATATAAAATCATATATAAAATAATATATAAAATAATTAAATTACGACATAATAAACCTTGAAATAAACCTAATAAGGAATGAATTAATTTACATAATAAATTTTAAAATCATTCTAATAAAGAATAAATTAACGATATATAAATAATAATAAATCTAGACAAATTCGAATACCAACAAAATAACAAACAAAAAAACAAACATACAAACATACATACATACAAGTAATTAATTTCTCGTATATAACCTTAAATAACTCTAAAAATACATTAATTAAAACTTTATATATAAAAACAAACACTATGGCTCTTACCCTGTTTACTGTTTCTTAGTTTGTTTGTCTGTATGTGTGTATAAAAGGGAATTAATTATTTTTGTCTCGTCACGTCAACACACGGAAGACATTTTGGTTTTCTGTTGTTGTTGTTTTTACTTTTTATTCGGCACCTAGAATGGATGAATTATTATTATTATTATTATTATTATTATTATTATTATCATATTATTATTATTATTATTTTTATTATTATTATTATCATATTATTATTGTATTATTATTATCATATTATTATTATTATTATTATCATATTATTATTATTATTATTATCATATTATTATTATTATATTATTATTACCTTATGATTTATATATAAACACAATACTGTAATAATTTTTCTATACTGATTGAACACGTACAGAAAATATTATAACTTTTAACTCGTTTATATTAATAATTGTACTTTTGTAGTTAACCATGAAGGGGGGGTGGGAATAGGGGGACAGGCTTGGGGGGGTTGGGGGGTGCGGGAATAGGGGGACAGGCTTTGGGGGAAGGTTTGAGGGGTGCTGGAATAGGGGGACAGGCTTTGGGGGGGGGTTGGGGTGTGTGTGGGAATAGGGGGACAGGCTTGGGGGGGGTTTGAGGGGTGCGGGAATAGGGGGACAGGCTTTGGGGGGGGGTTGGAGGGTGCGGGAATAGGGGGACAGGCATGGGGGGTAGGTATAGTGAAGATGTGTGGTAGTCTATAGGTAGTGAAGATATAAATATACAGTTATATCATATTAGTGTGTAGTGAAGATTTGTGTTAGGTAGTGAAGATGTGTGGTAGTGAAGATATAAATATACTGTTAAGGGAATAATATACTTAATTAAATGGTAAGTTATATGAATTTTAATGTGATGTTGTACAAGATTATACTCTTTTATACTCTTTACATTTAACCAAAGTAGGCCTACCTTCATATTTATATGTATAGGCCTAGGTGGAAGATTTACACCGTGTATATTCCTCTCGTGCTAATTAACTTGTGTAAATACCTTATCACAATTTTTTTTTTAATAATACACATTAATTGTTTCTTTGTAAGTCCTTATTATTATTATTATTATTATTATTATTATTATTATTATTATTATTTATTATTATTATCATATTATGTCTTTAGGTGAGGAGTTTTTTTGCCTTTTCAACGGCACTCCTCTTTTGTATATTAATTAATTTTGTATATTAAACATTTAATTATTACAAAAAAACATTAATTAATCAATATATATATATATATATATATATATATATATATATATATATATATTGATTAATTAATGTTTTTTTGTAATAATTAAATGTTTTTTTTTTTTTGTATTATTATTATTATTTTTTTGTGGGAGTGTGAAGGAGAGAGGGAAGGAGTGTGTGTGTAGGGGGGAGGGAGAGGGAGGGTGGGAGTGTGTGTGTGAGAGAGGGAGTGGGTGTGTGAGGGAGGGAGTATGTGTGTGTGTGAGAGAGAGAGAGTGTGTGTGTGTGTGTGAGGGGAGAGAGAGTGTGTGTGTGTCTGTGTGTGTGAGAGAGAGAGAGAGAGAGAGAGAGAGAGAGAGAGAGAGAGGAGAGAGAGAGAGAGAGAGAGAGAGAGAGAGAGAGAGAGAGAGAGAGAACAAATACAACTTGATTCAATTATTATATTATTTTTATTTTCTAAACATCTGAGAGGTATTATTTCAGTGTGGACTAAGATATATAAATACAGTATAATAATATATAATTAATACAAACACACACACACACATAAAATACAAAATAAAGAGAGTAATGCATTTCTTTGTAAACAATTCTGATTTTTTTTCATTTAGAGATTTAATTAAAGAGAGATACTGTATATAATAATTAATACAAATATAAAGAGTAATGCATTTCTTTTTTGGTAAACTTATTTAATTATGATAAACATTAATAATTATCTAATATTTCTTTGCTTGGGGGGGGGTTGGGGGGTGCGGGAATAGGGGGACAGGCTTGGGGTGGGGGGGGGGGGGGGGGTAGAGAGCCTGTCCCCTATTCCTGCACCCCCCAAGTCTGTCCCCCTATTTCTGCACCCCCCTAACCCCCCCCCCCCCAAAGCCTGTCCCCTACTCCCCACACACATCCTTAATTAAAATGGTATAACATTACACATTTTGTATTTGTGTGTGTGTGTGTATGTGTGTATTTGTGCGTGTGTGTGTATGTGTGTATATGTGTATTTTTGTGTGTGTGTATATTTGTGTGTGTGTATTTGTTGTGTGTGTATTTGTGCGTGTGTATTTGTGCGTGATGTGTATTTGTGTGTGGTGTATTTGTGCGTGTACGTGTATGTGTGTGTGCCTTGATTCCCCCAAAGTATTGCCAAGAAACAAACAAACAAACACATACATACACCCACAACAATCAAAATAATGGTGTTTTGTTGTTGTTGTTGTTGCTTGGAATAGTTTGGAGAATTCAGTTGCTCCAGATTTTATTATTATTACAGTATATATATTTTAATTAACTCTTGACATACAGACAGACACACAACCACAGCACCATCTATTTCCCATTAACATTAAAAATTGCCCATACAGAAAAAAAACAACTATAATAATAATAATAAAAATAATAATAATAATAATGATAAAAATAATAATAATAATGATACTACTACTACTACTAATAATAATAAAAATAATAATAATAATAATAATAATAATAATAATAATAAAAATACTATTAATAATGATACTAATAATAATGATACTAATAATAATAATAAAAATACTAATAATAATGATACTACTAATAATAATGATAATACAGTAATAATATTAATAATAAAAATAATAATAATAATAATAATAATAAAAATACTACTACTACTACTACTACTACTAATAATAATAATGATACTAATAATAATAATGATAATAATAATAAAAACACTATAAATGATAATAATATAATAATAATAATAATAATAATAATAATAATATTAATATTAATAATAATAATAATAATAAATAATAAT
>JAWZYT010007208.1:0-45121 GCA_034508575.1 Petrolisthes manimaculis | reverse complement strand
CACCCACTCACCCAGCCAGCCACCACCTCCAACAACAATAACAACAAACAACATCTCCCCTTTAAATATATAAATAACATCTTCCCCCCTCTCCCCTCCCCTCCAAAGTGACATCAATAACAATAAGTGAGATGCAGTAAATGTTAAGGGATGGTATACTTTTGTTACATTGGAGTGCCTTGATCAACAAAGTATGCCAGAAAACAGACACAGAGGAACAAAAATAATGATGGCCTGTTGTTTGGGATAGTTTGGAGTTGTCACTTGCTCCAAATTTGTATCCAGTCTTATTGAAGTTTCGAATCTTTGACCTACGAGTGAACCATTACAAACTTAGGCTATACTGGTTTCATATTGTATCCAGATCTTGGTAGAGAGAGAGAGAGGGGAGAGTTGGAGAGGGATGTGGGAATGGAGAGGGTAGAGTGGGGATGAGGGAGAGGAGTGGGAGAGAGTTGTGACGTGAGAGTATGGAAGGGAAGGGAAGGGTAGGTACGGTAGGCTAAGTGTTGGCTGCGGTAACACATTGCCCCCTCAACAGGATATTAGCAATTCTCTTGGTCTTGCCCTCTCCACCTCCTCACGCACCTCATTCTCTCCCTGCCCATACTTCTCACGCACGTCACTCCTCACGCTCCCCTGTCCTTACTCTCATTCCTCATCCCCTCTGTCCAAACTCCTCATGTCCCCCTGTCCTCATTCATGCTCTCCCTGCCCTTCCCTCACACCCATACACACATACAAACATACAAGAACTCTCTATGACGTACAGTTGTGGGCATAAGTCTGAATTTAGTCAACATGAGGTGAATTAGATAATTAAACACTGGATTATAAAGCATACACGATAAAAACAAAACAATCGGTGGAATTCTTGTCTGAAACATTCAAACACCACAGAAGTTGACTAGGCTAGAACTATAGTCTGTTCAAAATTTGTGTTCCACTGGCCTCTATTTATCTAGCTATTTCTATCTGTCTATCTATCGCTATTTCTATCTATCTAATTATCTATTTAGTTATCTATCTATGTAACTATCTCTATCTAAGTATAAGAGGCCAAAAGGAACAAAAGTTTTGAACAGAGTATAGTAGTGTAATGAACTGCACATTCTCCTTCCATGTTTACATCATTTCCACCCGAGGTTATTGTTGAGTACGGTAGCCTAATGAGTGATGTCATGGGGTAAAGGCAACAACAACTACAATGACAACACCGCCACTAACAACTACAACACCGCTTCTAACAACTATCCTACAACACCGCCAATAACAACAACTACAACTACTACAACAACGACGATGGGAAACTTAAGTGGGAAATCGATTAACTTTTGTTACATTGGAGTGCCTTGATTCCTCCAAAGTATGCCACGAAACATACAGGACCAAATGAACAAAAATAATGGTGTTCTGTTGCTTGGAATAGTTTGGAGGAATCAAGGCACTCCAGATTTACCAACACTGCCTTTCCATCTTAACTCTACAACACACACACACATACACACTCTGACAAAACACACACAACACAACACACAGGTGGTAAAGATAATGAGAAGAGAGAGAAGAGAGAGAGAGAGAGAGAGAGTGAGAGATCAAGGCTATACAGGAAACATTTATTTGTTTTTTGGGGGGTTAGATACTAACTGTCTAATACCTATGCCAAAACAAGCACATCAAACAGAGAGCAGACGAGTTGACTGTCGTTAGCATATGTGAGCTTTGTTTTCTTGCATTATACAGAAAACCCGAATACTCCAATTATTATTATTTACGCACAAGAAGCAACCGACTCAACCCCTCCCCCTCCCAGGATCCCCAGAGGAGCTAAAATTACGATATTTATTGGTAACAAACGTAGATCTATGCAAAAACCACTACGCTACGTTCAGATCGATTGGAGTAGTCGACTAGATACCAATTTCCCTTTTAAACACAGACGCTTAAATGTAGGTTTTAGGGGGTCAGTGTAGTGAGTTTCCCATACACTGCTACACACATACAAGAACAATGAATGAAACACGTGACAGCAAAGCGCCACAACACACCCAGTATACCCGGATGTAAACAAACAATATAGCGGCCCTCGGCATCATAGGCAACCCGGCGTGTTTGGAAGGGGAGGGAGGGAGTGAGAGAACCCAGCCATGCCAGCCAGTCAGCCAGGCAGCAGTTACTCATATAGCCCATCTCAAACTTAGGCTTTTTACTACACTCAGGGCGACGACGTAGAGAGACAGAATGAACCTTTCTTTAAACACTCAAAAGTTATAACATCTCAATACACACCTTACCAATAACCTGCTTAGCCTAAGGGGGAAATACCGTACATACATTGGAGTGCCTTGATTTCTCCAATAAATGCCCGGAAACAGGACCAGATAAACAAAAATAATGATGACTCGTTGCCTGGAAGGGTTTTGGAGGCATTAGTTGCTCCAAATTTACCCCAACACTGTAGTTACCCACTTAATGTCATGGTACTACAAAATGCCATAGTTATCATAGCCTAAATACTACGAACAACGCTTCCCCAAACATTCCTGGGTGGTGGTGGTGGTGGTGTTGTGTTTTAAAGTGGTAGTGTTACTTACTTACACCTCCACCACTACTACACCCTACCTACATCTTGATCCAGGCTTGAGTCGTACTTGAAAAGCCATTGGTAAGCTACACCTCAAAAACAGAATGGGCCCTCAGTACCATCTGCTGCTTACAAACACAAACAAGTACAGCCACAATCAAATAACCACCAACACTTTCCTTCCATCGTGCAAATAAATCAGTATCATATCAAAATATAATCATACAACACCTTTACGTCAACTCAACCCCCTCAATTATTATTATGAGGTGGTGCAAAATCATACACGTGTTATCCTATATTACCAAGATATTTACTACGATGGAAGGAAAGTATAGGTGAATATTTGATTGTAGCTTAAGGATTACCTCTATCGTATTTATCATTATGTCTTCTGTTTAGATTTATTATTTACGATCATGCAGTTTGACCACGCTTTTGTTTCATTGGAGTGCCTTGATTCCTCCAAAGTATGCCAGGAGACGGGACCAGATGGATAAAAATAATGGTGGTCTGTTGCTTGGAGGAATCATTTACTCCATATTTACCAACACTGTACTTCCTCCTTGATAAATGAGGAAGAAGGGATTAAGAAGTAGCCTAGGCCTACAGTATGCTATGTGTGTTTTATTATGCCAGTTGTGTTTGTAGCCTATCGTGTTAATGGTTGTGTGTCTGGAATTCTGAGCAGATAGCATAGGCCTATTTTTTTATATAGGCATACTCATTTTGTCACTGTGTTTAGCCGATTATATTGTCGAAACTTCTGGCCTTCTTTGCCCTGTGTAGCCTAGTCTGTCACTATTAGTTTCAAATTACAAATGAAATTCAAAAGGATCGTATGGTCCGAACGGTGACATGTATAATATATAGGTCAAAAATAGGGTCCAAAACAGTCAAAAGTGTGGTACGGTACGAATCAATTAATTTTACACCTATATAGCTAGTATCAGCAGCCAGCAATTCAATCTTAATCAACATCAATATTATTAAACGTAGCCTAACTAACTATCAATATAATACACTAATCCTCATTAAGGTTGATACATTTTGCCAAGTAGGCTAATTAAGGGATCGTTAGCAGACTCACTGGGGTAATTAATAATCCAGTATTACATATCATCACACACACACACAGCTTAGGTTATAGTATGAGACTCTCTTGTCAACAAACCAAAACCAAGGCATAAGCTAAGCAAAATCAGATTGTACTAAACTTAAGAAGAAATTATGTACTTTTTGGCATTTTTTGAGATAATGATGATGTACTTTTTGTTTTTTTTGAGATAATGATGATGTACTTTTTGGCATTTTTTGAGATAATGATGTACTTTTTGGCATTTTTTGAGATAATGATGATGTACTTTTTGGCATTTTTTGAGATAACGATGATGTACTTTTTGGCATATTTTGAGATAATGATGATGTACTTTTTGTTGTTTTTGAGATAATGATGTTCTTTTTGCATTTTTTTTAGATAATGATGTACTTTTTTTTTTTTTGAGATAATGATGTACTTTTTGGCATTTTTGAAGATAATAATGATGTTCTTTTTTGCATTTTTTGAGATAATGATGATGTACTTTTTGGCATTTTTTGGAGATAATGATGATGTACTTTTTGGCATTTTTTGGAGATAATGATTCCTCCAATTATTCTCAGTAACAGTCCATTATTATTATCGTTCATCTGGTCCTGTTTCCTGGCATAGCTTGTAGGAATCATGTCACTCCAATGTACCAAAATAGAAACACCAACTTAATTAACGGGAGATTTTTTTAGGGTAAATTGGTGGGCTCCTGATTCCTCCAAACTATGCCACGAAACAACAGATCCCTCAGTAAAGTAATATTAATGTTTCCTGGCATAGTTTGGAGAAATTACAGTCCTTTCAATTTATCAACAAAAGAAGTTACCCTTAAGTTAGAATATGTTAGTACAGTGGAAATAGTAAAATGAGTCATGAAATTAAACCCCAAATAGTAAATGCCTATAGTAACGAGAGATAAAATAATGTTGAAAGTGATGATAATAGTGTATAATTAAATCAAAGTAGAAAATGCTTACAGTAACGAATGATAAAATAATGTTGAAAGTTATGGCAGTGTATGTCAAGGTAGAAAATGCTTATAGTAACGAGAGATAAAATAATGTTAAAAGTTATGGCATAAGTTAAGTTAGTGTATAGTTACCTCTTTGTGTATAAGCCTAATATTAAACCTAGGCTATAGCTACTTAGTGAATAGGTATGTATAGTATAGGCCTATATTATAATTTAGTTATGATTTAATTTACTGACCTGTGTGTATGCGAGGGCAGACAGACACAGCCACACCACTAAAATTTACCCTGTAACTTAGGGTTTTTTATAACTTAAGGCTATAACTACTTATTGAATAGGTATGTATAGTATAGGCCTATATTATAATTTAGTTATGATTTAATTTACTGACCTGTGTGTATGACGAGGGCAGACAGAAGCAGCCACACCACTAAATAGGTGGCCATGGTAGTGGTGGTATTGGTGTAAGGTGATGCTAGGAATTATCACCACACCTTTACTCCTCACAATATGATTCAGATAATTATTAGGTTCACTGTATCACACAATTAAACCACTCAGCCTAATGGCCTGATAATACCCTAAATGGAAAGCTTTATTATTATTACTATTACTATTATTATTATTATTAAAGATTGATCACAAACCACTCAGCCTATAGGCCTCGTAAAACCATCTTTTTTTTATGGTATTATTATTATTATTATTACTATTATTATTATTAAAGATTGATCACAAATCACTCAGCCTATTTATTGGCCTCGTAAAACCATTTATTTTTATGGTATTATTATTATTATTAAAGATTTCAACGCAATGCAATATAACTAACTACGGTACACTGATTATTTAACACTTATATTTTCTCTATCAATTGGAATATCACACTAATAATAACACACACTGAACTTAACAAATTATTTCACAAAGCCTTCGACACTAATAATGAACAAAACACATTTTTCCATTTTTTTTTCCTTTTAGTTACAAATTTACACACAAGGCTTATTTATCACACACTCTCATTCACATAATACACTGATAATGCTATTTGATTTATTATATATATTTATCTATATATTTTATATTTTTTTTCCTTCATAGAATAAAAACACCAACAAACACATTTTTCGTTGTTTCAGAAATACACACTATATATATATTATCTGTTATTTAATTCACCGTTATAACCACATGTAACGATCACCGGGAGGGATGTAACGCGTAGCACTAACACACCATAACACGGGTAACACAATATATAACACGAGAAATGATTGCATACATACATATAAGGTGAGATAGGAGTAACCCTTCCTCACTCACCACTGGACCAAACCAGACTGATGGTGCCTGGTGATGCCTTCTTCAATCAGGGTTGCCAGGAATCGTACACCAAATTTCCCCAACCTCTACAGCATCAGAATCTCCCTTTTTACCTCAACGTCAGCATCAGTATTTCCCTTTTTACCTCAACATCAGCATCAGAAAATCCCCTTTTATCTCAACTTCTGTACCCTTTTTACCTCAACTTCAACATCAAAATTTCCCTTTTTACCTCAACTTATCTAGTAAGTCCACATGCTCCTTTCAAGTAACTCATTTTCACTGCACCTATTCTAGATTGATGCATGGTGCCTCAACTTCAACATCTAAATTTCAGTTTTTGCCTCAACTTCAACATCAGAATTTCCCTTTTCACCTCAACTTTAACGTCTAAATTTCCCTTTTTATCTCAACTTCAACATCAAAATTTTCCTTTTTACCTCAACTTCAACACAATTTTTTTTCGTTTTACCTCATCTTCAACATCAAAATTTCCCTTTTTACTTCAACTTCAACATCATCAAAATTTTCCTTTTTACCTTAACTTCAACATCAAATTTCCCTTTTTACCCCAATAATACCCTGCTTACTCCTGAAAATAGTCGCACATTTTCATATTCTTGATATTTCGCCTGGTAGAAATTTCTCCAGTTACTCTTGAACAAATTTCATGTAATTTTCCCATTGGTATCTCTAATTTTCAAAATCTAAGGAAAATTCTCCATACTTGGCAACACGTAGACTGATGCCTTCTGCAGCTTCACGCCCTCGCTCCCTGCATCAAGGCTCAGTGGATAGTTTATCTTTCACACATTTTATGGAATTTACAAATATATTTGACCCATTTTTTATTTCCAATGCCAGGTTCCTTATCTACTGTCCGTCATCTAATTCCCAAGCCATTATGACATGAAGGAACTCCATAATAAGCTTCTCTATTTTAGAAACGAGTCTATAATTCCTTCTTTCCCGCGGACCTCAACATGATGCTGACTTGACAATCTATATAAATCTATTTTACAGCCTAGTGTGGTATTTACTGAGCATAAAAAACAGCGCATATGCTAAGAAAGGCATATATATACACTATTTTAAAACATAATTGGGTCCAACAACACAAACAATTCTTAATATCATGAGTATCTTCATTTAGTTTGGGTAGAACGAGTCAATTTGGGTGTCTCATTAAAGCGTTCGATAGATTGTCAACAAATGTCACTTTGTAAATACGTCATCGGGAATTTCTCCACCATATAATTATTTTCCTCATTATATTGGATTTTGAGAGAGAGAGAGAGAGAGAGAGAGAGAGATTGGTGGAGAATAGAGAAAGCATTGATGGAGATAAGAAAATGTTGAAGTAAGTAAATAAAGGAAAGAAATTAATGGAGATAAAGATTGATGAAGATAATGAAAGAAAGAGATTGACAGTGATGGAGACGGCGATGGTGACAAGGAAAATGATGGAGAGAGTGATGGAGACAAGGAAAATGATGGAGACGGCGATGGTGACGAGGAAAATGATGGATATAGTGAGAGTGATAATGATAGTGTTGTTGGTGATGGTGATTCCTCCTGTTTCCTCCTGTCGATACAAATTCTCCAACGGCTCCGAGATTAATTTAATGATGGTTGCCTCTGCACAACAAAATACTCCCAGGTGTGTATGTGTGTGTGTGTGTGTGGGGGGGGGGGTCCGGGATATGTGGTGGGGATCCGAAGTATATATGTGGTATGTTGGAAGGGTATGCATTTTCTGGCAAGGTTTTATTGTTTCGGTCGGGAAATGTTGTCTGATATTTGAATTATTATGAATTTTATCTTGATGTTTTAAAGTATTTTACAGAATTATTGTAGTCTGTAAAATTATCCAATATAATGTATATATTTAAAATGATTATTTTCACTTTTTTCTCTTGTTTTGGATCATATTACCGAGGATATAGTAATTTAAAATGGCAACATATTAGAATACTATACAACATATAAAATTCATACTTATAATATCAGTGTCTCTTTATTCCAGATTTGTAGATTGTCCTGCCCAAAATGGTTCTGATAACACCTTGTATACATATAACCCTTGCTTCCCGTACACTTACCCTCCAGACGGACAGATGATGGCCTGCAGCACAAGTAATGATGTGGCGGTAAGTTCTAGTCTTTAAAAGGGAAGATTCTCTCGTTGGTGAATTGGAAAGTCTCCGATTCCTCCAAACTATGCCATGAAACAGATCCCTGATTAGTACCATTGAGGGCATCTGTTTCCTGGTATAGTTTGGAGTAATTAGTAGCCTTCAAATGCACCAATAAAAGAATCTCCCCTTAAAAACATGTAATAATAAAACCCACCGAGTTTGTATTTAAGTTCCGACTGCTAAGCTTTGATGGGAGTACAGTATTACCAAAAAAAAACTTCAATGCTACAAAATAACTAATAGAAAATGGAGTTTGATTGTGTTTAAAGATTATTGTTATTATTTTGTTTTCTGTATTTAAAGATTATTGTTATTATTTTGTTTTATGTATTTAAAGATTATTGTTATTATTTTGTTTTATGTATTTAAAGATTATTGTTATTATTTTGTTTTCTGTACAGGTTTGTCAAGGTGATGAGGGCTACATAAACATAGGAACTCAGGATTCAGCAACATTCAACTTTGACCCTACAAGTCAGAAATGGATTGTGTCTTACTACAACTCAATAGGTGACAAGTAAGTTGCCTTTGTATCCTCTATGGTATGGTATCTGAGAGCTTATATACAGTCTCCTCCACTCCCGCCTTCACCAGTTCAGCGTTGCCAATGTACAATACCTATACACCGGACATCGTGTGAGTTAACAGTTCCGACTCTCACATCCAAAACACATGCCATCAACCCTTACTCTTACTGGCAGATGTTTCAGATGCTGTATATTGTCCTGTATATTGTTTTTTGGATGTGTGTGTTTATATCTCATTTTTATATTTCAGACAGACCAATGTAACTTTGCAGTGCACTACTGATCAGAATGACACCTTGATTGTCTGGGGAGAAACTAAAGGAAATCACAGGAGTGTTTATGTAAGTAGCCTACACTTGTACAGACATTTTAGGGCTGAGAGTATACTTGAGATTTATAGCATGAAGTTAAAAAAAATATTGATAATTTTTAAGTTGAAAAATGTAACTACTGTACTATTTTTTACAAAGTATATTAATCATGTACTAACATTATCCTCATTATTTATACTGACAAAACTTAATATTGTTACAAAAAATGTGGCAATACTTAAAACATAACATGTACATATTTATAAGTGCTAAATAGTTCCCAATGATAGCACATTACAGTAATCCTATGATATTGGGATTTATATATTATACCATAGTTAAATATTTTCTTGTGCTAGTGTAGATTTTTGAAAGAAAAGTAACCTGAGTTTAGAACTACGGTAAACTGATAATTTCTTGTTTTCTTCACCGTACCGTACTTCCAGAATATGACGTTAGTTTCCCGTTGTGCGTGTGTGGACGGCTGTGGCACCCCAATCCTCCCCAGGGGCATGTCGGTCGGATCCTTCATGCTACTACTCCTGGTGATAGCATTGGTGGTGTACCTGATGGTGGGTTATCTGTATCGTCGGTTCATCATTGGGGCCAGGGGTATAGAGTTGCTGCCTCACCTCAGTTTCTGGATGGATTTTCCGCTGCTTGTTCGGGTAAGTTCTTCAAAGATGTATTATACTTTCGTTACATTGGTGGCTACATGTTCCCTTAAATTGTGCGAAGAAAGACCAAATCAACTAAATTAAGGCTCAGTTCAGCAATATTTTGTAATTTTGTACCGTACCTGTAGTTTGAAGGAATTGGTAAAATTTTCCGTACCTTACATTTTCCTATTGTAGTTACCCATAATTTCTTTACAGGATGGATTCTTCTTCCTGGTGAGATGTGGACCTCATGACATGACATATGAGAGGATATGAGAACAAGATGACCCATGCCAGCCTCTCCACTTGGTTCTTGCCATTACATGATACATACACACTTGGCAAGGGTGTTAACTCATTGCTGTGATACATTCCAATACTAATACTTATATTATTAACTACCAAAATGATATTACCTGTGTTATAATGATTAAAATTGTATGTTAATTCACCATGCAGTCTTGTACTTTTGGTTAAAGGTTTCCCTCACTACAATTTTTCACTTATGCAGTCTTGAAATCTTATTGCCTCTACAATTATACAATCCCCATGACTTGGGATTTCTACTCGTTTATTTTTTGAGTGCATAGTTATAGAAGTACCAAGTTCCTAAAGCATTATCTCTTCTGTATCAGTAATGCATGTAAGAATTAAACTTATCACTGCCTTCAAGGAATAAGACTCACTCACTATATTCTGATCCATCTCAACCCCTCAATATATGACTTTCTCATGTATTATACTTTCCTTTAACTTGATTACTGTATATCCGAATTCTGTTGCTGTATGATATTCTAAATACAGTACAGGTATGTTAAAAGAATCTCTAGCCTGTAATTGAAGAGCTATTACTAATTCTTCCAAAACTATGCCAGGAAATAGACAACCTCAGTGTTAGCAGAAGGGTAAATGTTTCCTGGCATAGCTTTGTAAATTATTTGATGCAGTACAGTACTTGACACGGCTACAGTATTTACTTCTACACAGCATGGCATTACTACTGTATTATGATCCTACTTTTACTAATACATAATTCAGTGACCTTCATTTTACAATATCATATTTGCTGATTCTGGTATACTTAGGTACAATATAGCTGTATACTTTTGACAATCCTTCTCTCTGCTCATCAGAATCAAAACACACAAACTACTTTTTTACAAATACCAGGCTTTCTTCTGTTGCGGTTAATTTTTCTTTTCTGTACCAATTTAATTTAAACTAATACCTGTGTAATTTGATATAATTATATTTTCTTATTATGAACAAATTTAATGATACAGTACATAAAATAAATAATATACGTACTTACCTTTGCTGCCTAAAAATTGGTGTGATATTTGCAGGTATTAAATATTTAATCTTAAAAGAGATAGCACTTTAACCATCACTATATAACCTGGTATGACACAACTATGGGTATGTGTTCTGGACAATATACATGTATTATATAACAATAAACCTTTTGTATTTTGCTATATTAGTGTATTTATTTAATCACCATACAGGGTATTCCATAGACCTTAGTTATTGACTAGTATTATTTAATGGCTATCTGTTTATTCCTGTACGAACATTTGTAGTGACATGCAAGACTCGGAGTTGTATTATTTACCTAATACATAGAGGAAAAGACTTTTTGTAGCTCAATTTGTATTGCAAAATAATTTGAATGGATCAACAAAGGGACTCTTCCTCGCAGTAGTAGTTTAATAATACAGTACTTCCCTTAATCTCTTACCTTGGTATATTTCTGTTACATAATGGTCTACTGTACATAATTATTTGCAATCCTCAACTAAAACATGAATGACTATTTTAAAAGCTCAGTTTGTAAATGAATGGTAAGGTTCATATTTAATTTACCGTCGGCAAACTTTTTTCCAAATTAAAGTCACTCATTGTTTACAGTAAAACTTGACAATTTATAACTACTGTATTTAGTTACATTCCCTTTCTAACAGTATGAGTCTTAGGGCGGTAGACAAGAACATATCGTCCGGTCCCAATACTCGAGGTATGAAACCCAAACATTATATAAGGCCATCGGGACTTGATGATACTGTATGTTCTTGTCTACGGCCCTAAGTCTTAGTAAGGGTGGTAGGCAAGAACATTCATGGTGTTAAGGGGGTGTGGGAATAGAGGGACAGGCTTGGGGGGGTTAAATGGGTGCAGGAATAGGGGGACAGGCTTGGGGGGGGGGTTTGGGGGGATGCAGGAGTAGGGGGACAGGCTTGGGGGGGTTAAATGGGTGCAGGAATAGGGGGACATGCTTTCATCTGGTTCTGTTTCCTGGCATACTTTAGAGGAATCAAGGCACTCCAATGTAACAAAAGTGAATTACCCCCTTAACTTTAAATATTATCAACTACATCTGTAATACTACCGCTACTACTACTACTACTATCTACCATCACCAACTATCTCTCACTCTCTGTAATACTACCGCTACTACTACTACTATCTACCATCACCAACTATCTTTCACTTTCTTTAAAACACAGCAAGAATATTATTAGCTACTGTATTACAACACACAACTGCCACACAAAATTACCAGAGAAACAAACTTAAAATATGTGCTGTTTAGTAATAAATACATGTGACTAGAAAAATAATACTGTACAGTCGGGCAAAAATAGTATTGGAACTCCCTTATGGACAGTTAAAAGTTAATTTATTTCAGTGTAAGGATCCTTCTAATCCTTTTTTTGCCAACTGTACATGAGATCAGATCAATCCTAAATATATTACACAGATTCAGGTACTTATAAGTTTAGGACGGATTAAGTTATTTTTATATCTAGGTTTGGTTGTTTGTTTGTAAGAAGAGAAGTTACTTTTAGTAGTTTAGAAGGCTACAGATTCACCAACCTACTCCAGTAAACAAATCAACCCAATGTTACCAATAGAATAATAGAATAGGTGGATGTGTTTCATGACATGTTTTGGTGGGTTTAATAGCATTCAAATTTACCATCTAGAAGTTTGGAGTTGTTGTTGTTGTTGTTGAAGTTCCTCAAGCTGTCTGTCCGAGCAGCCCCGAGCTCTTGAGGAAGATGATGGCTTGAACCGGGCTTTCCCACAATGCCCTCAGTGAGTGTACAGTATGTTGTGTTGTTGGTGAATATCGTTGTTGTTGTTGAAGTTCCTCAAGCTGTCTGGCCGAGCAGCCCCGGGTGAATGTCGTTGTGTGCATTGCAGTAGAAGTTTGGAGTTTTCAATATCACTCCAATTTACCATCAAGAAGTTCTCCCCTAAAGTGGTCCTGTAATCTAAGGGCTGGATGGATCTTCGTTTTGATCGCCCGGAGTACCTCGCCCCTTGATGGTAATTTCACAACAGAGACAGTTTATGGTTGAACACTCCGGGGCGGCACAGGTATACGAGCAACTCTGACACTCACACAGCTGACTGTCACCGCAGAGGGAAGGACCACACGCGTCCCCACAGTGGGAATTCTCACAGCAGATGGCGCTGGGACACTCCTGGCAAGTTGAACAAGAGCCGACATCAAGGCACTCACACTCCTGAAAGACAAGTACAGTACAGGTCCTGAGGAAGCTGCAGAAGGGAAATAATGTCATGGTAAAAATGTCAATAAAAATGATCATCCTCATAATTATGATATCTTCTTACAATCACAGGTTTACATTTGAATTTTTTTTTTATGAACTATTTAATTATTCATCTATTTATGTATATCATACTGTACTACCATACACCCCAATCATTAACAAGGTAACCATAAATATATAATATGCTTTAATATAAGTCAATTCTATATCCCTTGTATCTTAAAAATGAATAAAATAACCTGATCGGTGGGGCAGTAAGTATCCATGAGGGAGGCACAGGAAGGTAAAGGTCCACAGTTACAACAAGCCTGAGCACAGTGTAGGCCTAACTCAGCACAGTTACAGCACGGTATGTCAGGGCATTGTCCACAACACACTCCTTTCGTTAGTAAACATTGTCTCACACTTAAACCTGTAAGTATGAGATATAAACCACCATTACAAACACACTCCTTTCATTAGTAAACATTGTCTCACACTTAAACCTGTAAAATTCCTTGCTTAAATCTTTCTTTAGTAAACATTGTCTCACATTTAAACCTGTAAGTATGAGATATAAACCACCATTACCAACACACTCCTTTCTTTAATAAACATTGTCTCACACTTAAACCTGTAAGTAGGAGATATAAACCACTATTACCCACAAATTCCTTTCTTAAATCTTTCTTTAGTAAACATTGTCTTACACTTAAACCTGTAAGTATGAGATATAAACCACCATTATCCACAAATTCCTTTCTTTAGTAAACATTGTCTCACACTTAATTAAACCTGTAATTTGTACAAGTATGAGTTATTAAACCATCATTACACCCATACTCCTTTCGTTAGTAAACATTGTCTCACACTTAAACATGCAATATGTGCAAGTATCAGTAATAAAGCATTTACTAATTCAATCCATCAATCAAATAATCAAACAACCAATAAACCAACCAATTAATCCATGAATTAAATAATCAAACAACCAATTAATCCATGAATTAAATAATCAAACAACTAATTAATCCATGAATTAAATAATCAAACAACCATTTAATCCATGAATTAAATAATCAAACAACCAATTAATCCATGAATTAAATAATCAAACAACCAATTAATCCATGAATCAAATAATCAAACAACCAATTAATCCATGAATCAAATAATCAAACAACCAATTAATCCATGAATTAAATAATCAAACAACCAATTAATCCATGAATTAAATAATCAAACAACCAATTAATCCATGAATTAAATAATCAAACAACCAATTAATCCATGAATTAAACAACCAATTAATCCATGAATTAAATAATTAAACAACCAATTAATCCATGAATTAAATAATCAAACAACTAATTAATCCATGAATTAAACAACCAATTAATCCATGAATTAAACAACCAATTAATTCATGAATTAAATAATCAAACAACCAATTAATCCATGAATTAAATAATCAAACAACCAATTAATCCATGAATTAAATAATCAAACAACCAATTAATCCATGAATCGATCAATCAAATAATCAAACAACCAATAAACCAATAAACCAATCAAATAATCAAATAATCAATAGACCAATCGAACAATCCATCCGTCTTCCTTACCTACAACAATAAGGGCAACATATGCAGCAATAGCAATGCAGAATATTGCAGCGAGAGGCAAGGTGAAGGAATCTGTACCCGAGACTGAAACTTTGTCCACCTCCATAATTTCATCCCCTGTAAAAGAGAGCGTAAAAAAACACAATTAGAATATCATAAAACACAATTAGAATATCATAAAACACAACTAATTAAAATATCATAAAACATTACAATCAAAATATCATAAAACACAACTAATTAAAATATCATAAAACACAATTAAAATTTCAAAATACTATTAAAATATCATAAAACACAATTAATATATAATAAAACACAATTAAAATATTATAAAAAACACACAATTAAAATATCATAAAACACAACTAATTAAAATATCATAAAACACAATTAAAATATCATAAAACACAATTAAAATATCCAAACCGTATGCAATAACGGTAATTCTTTCAATATTTACCTAAAAATGTTATTATTTGTTTTTTTCGGTATTTTTTGTTATTATCGTTATTTATTACATTACCAATTCAGCTTAAATACTAAAACAAGTGTAAATAAATCACTCAAATAGGAGGAATTAAGAATATATACGGTATAATTTAAATAATATAATATAAAACTTAATAATAATGATAATATTTACCATGGTGATGCTGCTGACATAAACATAAACAAATAATCCTGGCTCAGTCAGTGTTGCCAGATCTCCTTCACAAAATTCACACAACTTTAATTAATTAATATCAGAATTTCCTTCATTTTTATTTCACTATAATAGTACATTTAACATTTTTTTGATATTTTCTTTGGTACAAATTTCCCCATTTACTCTTGAACAATCTTTATATAATTTCTCCCATCTGTACTACCTCTACCATGGCCACTGGCAGATAATATTTCTCTTATTTGGTAATTCTGTCTGAGCGGCAGCGGCGGCGGCGGCGAAGACGACGACGAAAAAAATAAAATAAAATAATAATAATAATAATAATAATAATAATAATAATAATAATAATAATAATAATAATAAGTTATTTATTAAAAAAAAAAAAAAAAGTTAATTATTACAAACATTATTATTGTATACATTGCATACAAAGTTAGGTCCAATGATCAATGTTTACATTCGAACTGCCTTCCAATATGGCAGCCAGTATATCCCTTGAAACAAAAGCGAAGTGCTCGTGACGTCACAGAAAGCCCTCTAGTGCCGCCGGGTCATGATGATGAGAAATTATTAGAAGCTTCTCATTTCCATATTTAGAAGTACCGTTGTAAAGGTGAACAACAAAGTCAACAACATACAGCAGTGTTGCCAAATATGGGGAATACGACTATTTTCAAGAGTAAACAAGAAATTATTGAGGTAAAAAGGGAAATTCTGATGTTGTTGAAGTTGAGGTAAAAAGAGATATTCTGTTGCTGATGCGTTTGAAGTTGAGGTAAAAAGGGAAATTCTGATGTTGAAGTTGAGGTAAAAAGGGAAATTCTGATGTTGAAGTTGAGGTAAAAAGGGAAATTCTGATGTTGAAGTTGAGGTATAAAGGGAAATTCTGATGTTGAAGTTGAGGTAAAAAGGGAAATTCTGATGTTGAAGTTGAGGTATAAAGGGAAATTCTGATGTTGAAGTTGAGGTAAAAAGGGAAATGAGGTAAAAAAGGAAATTTTGATGTTGAAGTTGAGGTAAAAAGTGTGACTTATACACGCGCACTTTTTCCTACCAGTTGGTAGCAAAATACCAAAAGATGCCAGAAAATATCTCTCGTGTGACACGGGCTTTTAAGAATAAAGAAGAATAAAGAAGAAGTGACTGAGAATAAGAATAAATAATAATAAGAAGGAGTAACTGAGAATAAGAATAAATAATAATAATAAGAGTGACTGAAAATAAGAATAAATAATAATAAGAAGGAGTGACTGAGAATAAGAATAAAGAATAATAAAGAAGGAGTGACTGAGAATAATAATAAATAATAATAAGAAAGAGTGACTGAGAATAAGAATAAATAATAATAATAAAGATCCAAGAAGAAGAAGAAGGAATAACTAATAATACTAATACTAATACTAATAATACTAATACTAATAATAATAATACTAATAATAATAATATGAAGGGAGTAATGTTGGCAGGGAAGGTATGGAAGGAAGCCGCCTCTCTTTTAATTATTGGAAGAACAACATCACATATCAGTACAAAAAAAAAGGTATATATGATCATTAATTAACTTGTTGTCACTTTATTAACCCGATATCTTAACTTGTTATCACTTTATTAACCCGATATCTTAATTAATATCACTTCATTAACCCAATATCTTAATTTATATCACTTTATTAACCCAATATCTTAATTTATATCACTTTATTAACCCAATATCTTAATTTATATCACTTTATTAACCCAATATCTTAATTTATATCACTTCATTAACCCAATATCTTAATTAATATAACTTCATTAACCCAATATCTTAATTAATATCACTTTATTAACCCAATATCTTAATTAATATCACTTCATTAACCCAATATCTTAATTAATATCACTTTATTAACCCAATATCTTAATTAATATCACTTTATTAACCCAATATCTTAATTAATATCACTTTATTAACCCAATATCTTAATTAATATCACTTCATTAACCCAATATCTTAATTAATATCACTTTATTAACCCAATATCTTAATTAATATCACTTCATTAACCCAATATCTTAATTAATATCACTTTATTAACCCAATATCTTAATTAATATCACTTTATTAACCCAATATCTTAATTAATATCACTTTATTAACCCAATATCTTAATTAATATCACTTTATTAACCCAATATCTTAATTAATATCACTTTATTAACCCAATATCTTAATTAATATCACTTTATTAACCCAATATCTTAATTAATATCACTTTATTAACCCAATATCTTAATTAATATCACTTTATTAACCCAATATCTTAATTAATATCACTTTATTAACCCAATATCTTAATTAATATCACTTTATTAACCCAATATCTTAATTAATATCACTTTATTAACCCAATATCTTAATTAATATCACTTTATTAACCCAATATCTTAATTAATATCACTTTATTAACCCAATATCTTAATTAATATCACTTTATTAACCCAATATCTTAATTAATATCACTTTATTAACCCAATATCTTAATTAATATCACTTTATTAACCCGATATCTTAATTAATATCACTTTATTAACCCGATATCTTAATTAATATCACTTTATTAACCTGATAAATGGGGTTCAGGAATAGGGGGACAGGCTTGAGAGGGGGGTTAGGGGTGCGTGGGAATAGGGGACAGGCTTTGGGGGGTGTTAGGGGGTGTTGTTTTTTTTAGGGGGGTGCAGGAGTAGGGGGACAGGCTTGGTGGGGAATTGGGGGGTGCAGGAATAGGTGGACAGGCTTTCTACCCACCCCAAGCCTGTCCCCCTATTCCAGCACCCCCCAAACCCCCCCCCAGCCTGTCCCCTACTCCTGCACCCCTAAAACAACCCTTGACCCACCCAAAAAAAATAAAAATAAAATAATAATAATATTAATATAATGCCCCCCCTACCCCCCCCCCCCCCCCCCCAAGCCTGTCCCCTACTCCCGCACCCCCTTAATGTGACTCATAATGTTCTACTATTGTCTGTAACTTCTCATAGACATCAGTAAACCTTTTTTTCAGGGTTGCGGTTTGGTTAATGGGGATTACCGCGTCGTCTTCCTCAAACGCAACACAAACAATTCCTTTATGCCCAATATGTATGTGTTCCCAGGTGAGTAGTACAACTTTATGGTTTGAGAGAAGTGTCTTGTATTAATATATATAACATTCATATACTTGTAGTTACAGTTTAATGTCATTTTTATTGCCAAGTTGAATTATTGTCTAAATAAAAGTCAAATGATAACATCAAAATATGGCATTCGGTTAATACATGCCATCAGTTATTTCAAAAGACAATATTATTCCTATTTTATACAGTAAATATAATGTATACTGTATATATTTTATACAGTAAATATAATGTATACTGTATATATTTTATACAGTAAATATAATGTATACTGTATATATTTTATACAGTAAATATAATGTATACTGTATATATTTTATACAGTAAATATAATGTATACTGTATATATTTTATACAGTAAATATAATGTATACTGTATATATTTTATACAGTAAATATAATGTATACTGTATATATTTTATACAGTAAATATAATGTATACTGTATATATTTTATACAGTAAATATAATGTATACTGTATATATTTTATACAGTAAATATAATGTATACTGTATATATTTTATACAGTAAATATAATGTATACTGTATATATTTTATACAGTAAATATAATGTATACTGTATATATTTTTTGGTATCAGGTGGATCAATTGAATGTTCAGACTTCTCCTCGGCCTGGTATGATGTATTCAACAAGTGTGGCTACTCACAATCTAAACTTGAAGAATTAAGGTGGGAATATATTATGGAAGTAAATAGTGTATTGTATTGATTGAGATAGGCCTACTGTATATACTGTACCTGAAAATTGTTTATTGAAGAAGTATATATTAATAATAATAATATATTTAGTCTGCCAAACAGCAAATTATAAATGCCAACAGCTGATTGGTCAATGGTAACCGTCCACATCTCCAACATCACACACACACACACACACACACACATATACACACACACACACACACACAGTGAAGAATATACAGTACCTATAGATATTATTTTCCTATGGATGTTTCCCATTAGAAATAAAAACAACTTTGGTTTAGTTTGAGGCAGATAAATCCCAATGTGTTTATTTTTGTGTAAGTACTTTCTACTAAACAGAACTGATGCTCCTCCACCAAGACTATACCGAGACAAACCCAACCACTTCATCCTGCCAGAGTTAGGATTTAGGATTGCTGCCATTCGGGAAACCTTTGAGGAGAGTGGAGTACTTTTGGCCAAACATCTTCCAGAGAATTGTCTCACCTTAGATGACATCAATAAGTGGAGGGACATCATTCACAACGATGCCTCTCAGGTCAGTTTTTTTTGTGTGTACCACCAGGTTTCAGATTCAACGGAAAACCCAAGTGGTGAAACAGAAACCTTTGTTATTTTAGTAGAAATTATAAACTGAAGTGATGAAACAGAAACTTTTATTATTTTAGTAGAAATTATAAATCGAAGTAATGAAACAGAAACCTTTGTTATTTTAGTAGAAACTATTTACAGTATTTTGAACTATTTTTATTGTGACATTTAGAATCTATATTGTGCAAATAATTACTATATATATTTATAGGGGGTATAATTATAGCACATTATTTTGGGTGGTAAATCTGGAGCAAAGGTTTCCTCCAAATTATTCCAGGCAACAGGATACCATTATCTTTCTTCATGTGGGTCTGTTTCCTGGCATACTGTATGTACTTTGGAGGAGGAATCAATCAAGGCATTCCAGTCTATCAGTAGTATACCATCCCCATAATGCTCTATGTTAGTTGACTATTTCACTTGTGTGGTTCTTTGGGTTGATTCCAGAGTCGTTTGTAAGCACGCAAACTAAATAATCTTAGCCGTGTAAATGACATATGGCTGAATTATTTAATTAATTTGATGAATAAACTATGCAATGATCATCAATAGCTAACTGTTTGATAGATTTTGTGAATGTGGATACTGAACTAAGCTTTTGGAAAATAATGAAACCTTACAAGTGTGGTTGATTATGAAACTAACAAACGAATTACGAACGCATAATCCATCCTCCCTCTATCCTATTCTGCCCCGGGAGAACTTCAACAACAACAACAACAACAACTTCAACAACAACAACAACAACAATAATAACAACAACAACAACAACAACCACCCTGTATCCTAACCCCTTGTCCTCTCCTACAGTTTGTGACATTTTTCCGTGAGGTAGGAGGCTGCCCGGCGGTGTGGGATTTACACGAGTGGATAAGTTACCTCACACCAACACACGTAGGGAACCGTAGATATGACACAGCCTTCTATATCACATTTATGGACAAACTTCCCAAGGTGGTGTTTGACGAGACCGAGATGTCAGGGCTCCAGGTACTGTAATTCAATTTTGACATTCAGTACAGTCGGCATAAAAAAAAGTATTGGAACGAACCTTACATTGAAATGAACTAACACCATCCATAGGGGAGTTCCAGTACTTTTTTTGCCGACTGTCCATTTTGCATATTTTCTTTTTCATTATCATTAATATTTCCATTTTGTGTATTTTCTTTTTCATTTATCGTCATCATTTGTGTAATTTCTTTTTCATCATTATCTCCATTTTGCATCTTTTCCTTTACTGTACAATATTATGCAATAGCTTTCTTCCACATCTCTCCTTTCATCGGCAAATCTTGAGGGAGTCTTATTTACCATCATTTGAATGGTATGTACTGTACAGATCTCGTCCCCACAAAGCCTCCTGGAGAAGTGGCACAGAGGGGAGTTCAGTGTTGGTCCACCACAGTTACACGAGCTGCAGCGACTCCTCAACTTTCCGCACTTCGATGACCTCAAGAGGTTTGCCGAGGTGCGAGGTAGGAAGGGAATGGACGAGTATTTTAATGTCAGGATCTTAACCCCCGAGGGAATAATCATAGTGCTGCCAGGTAAGGCCTTCAATATAAGATTAATTAATTTAGCACATAAATTGAATAAATGTAGTGCATAAATTGAATAAATGTAGTGCATAAATTGAATAAATGTAGTGCATAAGATGAATAAATTTAGCACATACAGTATGATGAATAAATTTAGCACGTGAGATGAATAAATTTAGCACGTGAGATGAATAAATTTAGCACATAAATGAATAAATCTAGTGCATAAGATGAATAAATTTAGCACATAAATGAATAAATCTAGTGCATAAGATGAATAAATTTAGCACATAAATGAATAAATCTAGTGCATAAGATGAATATATTTAGCACATAAATCCTTCAGCCTATACACAGGTTAGGTAAATCACTTACCAGTATAATTATATACTAACCTTTTAAGAGGGTGTGGGAATAGGGGGATAGACTTTTGGGGGGTGCAGGAATAAAGGGACAGGCTTGGGGGGGGTTGGGGGGTGCGGGAATAGGGGGACAGGCTTTCTACCCACCCCAAGCCTGTCCCCCCCCCCCACCCAAGCCTGTCCCCTACTCCCACCCCCCCCGTTAACACAGGCTCAGTAAATGCAGTTCACACTAATAAACAAAAACAATCATCTCCAACCCCCCCCCCCACCCCTCACCCCCCCCAGGAGACGACCTTTACCCCACTGAGCCTGACTACCTCGGGGACGAACCCCAGCTGGAGATGGACTGTAGCATGGAGGAACTGAGGAAGTCTGCCAACAAACTCCATCGTTATGAACTTCGTCCCGGGAGTAACATGGAGTTGGTCGTCAACATTGATCCTAAATTTGGACACAAAAGACCCGTCAATTATAAACAAGTGTATAAAAGTAACTTATAGAAATGGGTTGTAGAAAATTTGTATACAGTATATTTATTTGCTCTTTCTTAAAATGTCTCATATAAAGTATAGTACTGTATAAAAGAATATGTACAGTTAACCCAATTATTAGTTTATATATTTTAGAGACATGTGATATAGTCAGTAAGTTTAAATGTTATTTCTCTTTTGGAGGAATCGGTTACTCTCGATATACCAACACTGTACTTTACCCGTTAAAAGCCTATTTTACACTAACATAACATAACATATAATAGTACAGCTGGCAGCATAAATTCACATCCATCTAATGTATTTAATATTGCTAATAATTATGACCAGATAGTTGCATGCTGAACCAGTTTTTATTCTAACAACGTAAGTAAATTTACCATATGAAAACTATATCCGTCATCTCTTCATTAATTAAAACTGTATTACAACATACACACTATAGCTAATACATACACCGGTAGAAATGAAGCCAACTTATGCTGTCAACTGTACATAACAAACCTGATGAGAGGAATATATTACAATCTTAGTATTAACATTAGGGATAAAAACCTTTGAGTGTTTGGATTTATTGCTTCATAATTATACAGTAGAGTTTCCTTACAATATATTACAGATAAGTGGGTCGTATTATTAAACTACTCAACTTCCTCCACGAATGATTCTCTACGTCGTCAATTTATTAAACTACCTGTACTGGACTTCCTTTACGAATGATTCTCGTTGTCGCCAATTTATTAAACTACCTGTGCTAGACTTCCTTGACGAATGATTGTCTTTGTCGCCAATTTATTAAACACCTGGAATTCCTAGACCTAGACAATCGGTTCTCCTTGTCGCCAAATTATTAAACTACAATACTAGACTTCCTTGGCGATCGGTTCTCCTCGTTGCCAAATTATTAAACTATTGAACTTCCTCGTTGCCAAACTCGTATCGCCAAAATAATGGGAACTCAATGACGAATACAACCATTCCCCGAAGAAGAAGTTTAACAATACGACCCAGTGTGTGTGTTTTCATATATATATACAGGGCACACCACCTACCTCTTCCAATTATTTCCATTAATATTATATATATACTGTATATATATTGTATTTAGTTTTAATAAAGGCGTTCTTAAACAAAGCTATACTGATATATATATACATGACAGTTTTCATTATTGTAAACATTGAAACTGTGTATGTTTGTATGTATGTATGTATGTCCCTTTGAGTAGAATAAAGGAGAGATTATTTTATTTTGTCGGTGATTTGGTTAGGTCTGTGAATCCTCCAAACTGTGCCACAAAACAGATCCTCTATTAGTACTATTGAGGGTGTCTGTTTCCTGGTAGAGTGAGGAGGAATCAATAGCCTTCCAAATAACAAGAAAAATCTCCCCTCAAGTCTGTATGTGTGTATAGTGTGTGTTTAAGGGGAATGATAAGTATACTATTCCCTTACAAAGTTATTACAGATACAAAAAACACATAAAGATACACAAATACAGGGCAAGTACAAACCAAAAATACATAATTATAATAAAGTACAGTATTAATAAAAGAAGCAGAAAATTATAATAAAGTACAGTATTAATAAAAGAAACAGAAATTTATAATAAAGTACAATATTAATAAAAGAAACAGAAAATTATAATAAAGTACAGTATTAATAAAAGAAAAAAGAAAATTATAATAAAGTAGCCTACAATATTAATAAAAGAAACAGAAAATTATAATAAAGTACAGTATTAATAAAAGAAACAGAAAATTATAATAAAGTACAGTATTAATAAAAGAAACAGAAAATTATAATAAAGTACAGTATTAATAAAAGAAACAGAAAACATTATTCAAGTCTAAATGGTACAAAGTAATGATTTATTGTACAGTCACAGCACATAGTCCTTGACCCAGGGGTGTAAGGGGCGGTCTGGGCAAGGACAATCACCCAGTATTACAAAATATTACAAAACAACTGTACTGTATCTGTATGTATATAATAATTTTTCATCCCTTTAAACCTAACATTACAATATATGATAGTACTTGTATTTACAGTATAACTTTTTCCATCACAATGACCAATAAATGACAATAAAAATGAACACGCAAAACATGGAATAATATAATGCACAGAATTTTTGTGTCGTACATACAGTAATATTTACAGACAAATATTTACCGACTGACTGCCAAGTAAATGAAGTCGTGACGTGTGTTGTGTGTGTGTGTGTGTGTGTGTGTGTGTGTGTGTGTGTGTGTGTGTGTGTTGTACTGTGTGTGTGTGTGTGTGTGTGTTGTGACCGAGTGATAAAGGGAGTAGGACTGTGTTGGTAAATCTGGAGCAACTGATTCCTCCCAACTATTATTTTCAAGCAAGGGGAGATTCTTCTGTTGGTGAATTGGAAGGTCTCTGATTTTCCAAACTATGCCATGAAACACAACACACATCATGTACAATATTAGTACCACTGAAGGCATCTGTTACCTGGTATAGTTAGGAGGAATCAAGTACCATTCCAATTTACCAACAAAATAATCTATCCTTATTAAACTGGTCCTATTTTCTGATATATTTTGGAGGAAACCGTAGCCTTCCAATTCACCAATAAGTCCCCTCCCCCCATCCCCCACCCCACCCCCAATGTTTACAAATAGGGGGGGGGGGGGAGCTGTTCGGTGACCCCGGTTTGGAGGATTCGCCCCGGTGAATAAATTTTACGTTGCCGACATCCGGGTTGTGTGTTGTGAGGGGAGCGTCCAATTTCTCTGATCCTTGTCGTGCCTTAGATAAAAATCCCACTTTATCTAGGTAGAGAGAGGACACCCCACCGACACACAGACACACACACATACATACACACGATACTAATTTTGCATTCCACAACATCACACACACACACACACACACACACGATACTAATTTTGCCATTCCACAACATCACACACACACACACACACACACACACACACACACACACACACACACACACACACACACACACACACACACACACACACACACACACACACACACAGCCACAATAAACTATGTAAAAACAAAACAAAACCCCACTATGTTGACAATCTGATTACTGTACTGTACTACCGGTACATGTTGACTCCTTTGTAAAAAAAACAAAAACAAAATAGGTCAAAGTTATAGAGAGAGATGGTGTACATTTATGTCGTCAAACGCAGGATACAAGAAATGGAAAATATTTGCCGGCAACACAACTTAAAACCGTGACTGTAACAACTGGAAGATAATAACAACTTTTCAATTGTTAGTCACAAATCATTATACTGTACTGAGGTTGTGACCTAAGATGAGTAATTACAGATTTACTATTATTTCTTAACAGTAAAATACACCTCCGTCTCATATAGAACGTGTTCACACAGAAAGATTCTTGTATAGAACGAGCGAACAAAATATTAGTCTAAAATTATTTTACAAAACGATTGCATCCATATAAAACGGGTGGCGAAAATAAGTGAAGCAAATCTGAGGAGTTCTTATATAAAACTAGCGAAATGATAATGAACGTGTCAGGAAATTATATCACTGACGTCTGTATAGTGTTTGTGTGTGTGTGTGTTGCCACCACTTCTCCCACTCCTTTCCCTACATCCCCCTACCCTCAGTCTCCATTCACCCTACAAGCCTGCCTTGTGTGTGACTCGCTCGTTTTTAGTAATTATGAGTTAACCACCAGCTTCAACACTCAGTCATGTCAGGTGGTGCATTTACAAAACAGAAGGCCATATCCTCCCATATAAAGAAGGAAGTTATTTCTCAGAAAGAGAAAGGAGAAGGAAACACCAATGTATGGTTAATAAAAGTAAAATTATGTCGCATGAGTCACCTGCGAAAACCTTAATATGAATCGTAATATGCATTTAATATGCTTAATACGAATTGTAATATACATCCCTGTAGGATTAAGGCAAGAAAAACCTTAAAAAGTATTTTATGTTAATTTGAGGGACAATTTCCCCATAGGGTACGTGTATCACATAGAACCATTTCACATACAACGACATCTTCTATCCACCTATTGGACATTCTATATGAGACCGAGGTGTATATTTTCTAAACCGAGGGTATATTAATAAAATGTGTATAAGAATATACATTATATACAAAAAGCTAATGAATGTAGATACTTGTGTCAAAATGTATAATAATAATATGTACATGTAAAAAGTTTATAGTTGGATATTATGTATGTATATAGATAATAATAAATGTAGATAAAATTCTTCACAAAATATATAGATAAAAATCTCACCAACTTTATAATATTTTACTGTATATGTTTATCACCAGACCCACTCAGGAACCGTGTCAAAAATCAGGTGAAGAGACTAGAGTATTCTGAACCAACCCAGTCATTAAGTAAAGTGAGATTATGTTGTTGGTGAATAGGAAGGTTTGTTATGATTCCTCCAAACTATGCCATGAAACAGATCCCCTATTAGTACCATTGAGGGAGTCTGTTGTCCGGCATTACTGTACAAGGGAGACTGAAAAACAACAAACCTAGTATACCGGTAATCTTGTACGGTATTACAGTTACTTGTACACAGTCTTATATTCATTTTCCATATGTTTTAAACCCTCGAAACCAACAGTGTGTGTAAGAACTCGTGGCTAATTGTACATACACCAGCCAAACACAGCATAAAAACACAGTGAATAGTAAGTATTTGATCTTACACAAACAAACACCACACACTTGGAAACACTGAGGGTGGTATGCAAGAACGTTTATGGTGTTGAGAATGGGGTGGTATTGTACAGTACAGCCATAATCAAATATCCACCAACACTTTCCTTCCATCGTGGTAAATATCTTGGTAATAGAGAACAACACGTGTATGATTTTGCACCACCTCATAATAATAATAATAATAATAATAATCTTGGTAATAAAGAACAACACGTGTATGATTTTGCACTACCTCATAATAATAATAATAATAATAATAATAATAATAATAATCTTGGTAATAAAGAACAACACGTGTATGATTTTGCACCACCTCATAATAATAATAATTGAGGGGGTTGAGTTGACATAAAGGTGTTGTTGTATGATTATATTTTGCTATGATACTGATTTACTTGCATGATGGAAGGAAAGTGTCTGTGGATATTTGACTGTGGCTGTACCTATACTACGACTCCATAGATAAACAAAAGAGCCATTATCTTGGTACCAAGCCATCGTTAACACCACAAATGTTCTTGCATACGGCCTTCAGTCTCACACAAACACCTCGCGTTTGGACTTAGGTCTGGCGCCAAACCCCAAGTCACTGGAGAATCGCGACGCTCCGTTTTCTCTCATCAGTTTGGCTCGGCGGGAAGTGGTGACTGAACGCAGCAAATTCTCGTCCTCCTCGGTGACCCTCAAACTCGGAGTCACATTTTTTTCCTGGTTGGAGGCGTTGGCAAGACTCTCCGAAGGCTGGGTAAGAGGGGTAAGGGGTGTAAGAGGGGTAAGGGGGGTGTCTTGGGTTGATAAGGTACAAGGAGTGACCATCCCAGTGAAGGATTTGGCTCGTAGTTTTGAGGACTTCTGTGACTCGTATAGACATTCGTGGCCGAGGTCTGAGTTGGAAATCATTAACCGAGTTCTGTGTTGATTAACGGTCAGTGATTCTTTATTGTGGTGTTGACTCGTGGTGGCGATATCATCAAGAGGAAGGACTGAGTCGAGGTTTGGACCAGACCTGCATATTGACAACCCACATACACCTCCACCATCTACATCATCATTTTCATCATCTTCCCAGGAATTCACAGAGTCTTTACATTCCCCCTCAGTGGTTGATTTATTGAATATTATTGCCTGCTGGGTGGTGTGGAGTTCTGTCTTTTCCACTTCACTCACACTGATGTTTACACTCTCCTTGGCTGTCTCCCGAAGCTCCAGGACGTGTGTGGGATTGTTGACAGTGGTGGTGGTGATGGCGTTTGTGTTGTTTGTAGTGGTGGTGGTGGTGTTTGTAGTGATTGTCGTGTTTGTGGTGGTGGTGGTGGTGTTTGTGGTGATTGTGGTGTTTGTGGTGGTGTTTGATGGTGTTTGATCACTGGAGCTGGAAATTAATCTCTCTTGTAGAATCTCCATCTCACAGTGTTGATAGAGCTCAGCTTCTCTGTGATAACTTAAATGATCTTCCCTCAGTGAAGTTCTCATGAAGCTCCTCCTTCCTCCCTTCTTTGGAGACTCACGTAAGGACCCACAAGCAAAGGATCTAGCTTTGAGAAGGACCCGGGTACAAGTGGCCATATCCGATGAGATCCTGAAGGACTCCGGTCTGGCACTGCGATCCCTGTTCCTGGCTGAGGGTGGAATGGACACTCTGGTACGAGATAAACTCCTTTCACATCCTTCACCTTCATCTGTACCAAAACTACCAAGACTAACACTCAATACTTGGTTAAGGCTCGACTCCTCATGATAATCAGTGTTGGATAAATAACAACTACTTTTAGACTTGGTGCCACTTAGTACCTGATGGACTTGTATGTTATCCTCTGTTTGTGAGAGATAACAGGTGCTCTTGGACATGTGGCCACTAAGAGACGGATGAACATATTTATCTTCCTCTAATTGTGAGAGATAACAAGTGCTTTTGGAGAGGAACGAGTTTTCTAAATCACCACCATCTGACCACTTGTTGACACCCAGTGATCTCTCTTGTGTATCAACAATATAATCACTACCGGTACTTCTCACTGAGCAAAGATCCCCTAGACTTTCAGCTAAACCTTTCTTGGCTTGTATTCCTTCATCCTCCAGTTGGGACAGGTAGCAGGAACTCTTGGACAAACGGGAGGTCCTCAGTGAACCCCGGGTACTGGATGAAGGAGTAGGAGATGAGGTTACTGGTGCCTCTTCATTGTTGATGGATATACTCACGTTGAAATCATCTGTGGTGGTGATGCTGTACCGACGACACACCTTATTCTTGTTGTTGTTGGTGTTGTTGTCGGTGTTGGTGCTGGTGTTGGTGGTGGTGGTAGTGGTGGAGTTGTCTGTGTTGTAGAGGCTGTGGGGTGTGGAGGAGGAGTGAGGGGTGGAGTAGGAGGAGAAATGAGGGGTGGAGTAGGAGAAAGAGGAGGAAGATTTGCATGGGGTGTGTGCGAGAAGAGAGGAGGAGAACGAGGAGAAGGAGCGAGAGGTATGGGCCAGGACAGGGGTACCAGAAACCACCGAGGAAGATGGGTTAGTCAGAAGGGTATCAACAACATTGGGCTGTGACAGGGAACAGTGGTGAGAAGTAGCCCGTAGAGGTAAGGAAATTAGACTACCGTGGGACTGAGACGGTGAGTGGGTACGTGATCTTCGTAGGGCCGAGGACTGGTGGGGCCGAGGGGTGACAAGGAGAGTAGAGGGTGAATGAGCCGAGGTGTGGTGTTTGGAATGTGTGTGGGGGGAGTTGGTGTTGGTTAGGGGGTTAGGAATGTGGGTGTGTGTGGTTCCATGTAGACTGTGGGTATGTGGGCTTTCTTGTAGACTGTGGGTATGTGGGCTTTCTTGTAGACTGTAGGCATGGGGGGTTTCTTGTAGACTGAGGGAACGAGGAGTGATCGGCAGACTGTGGGTGTGTGGTCTTTCTTGTAGACTGTGGGCGTGTGTTATCCTTTGCAGACTGTGGGTGTGCGGGGTTCCATGTAGACTGTGGGGAGAGAATCGTAGGTGTTGTTGTCGTTGGTGTTGGTGTTGTTGTTGATGGTGGTGGTGTTGTTGTTGTTGTCGTTGGTGTTGTTGTTGTTGTTGTGTTCTGCAAGACGACGCGATCTGGAAATATGAAGATGTTTGTAATGCCAGCAATGTGAAAATAAAAATAAAATAAAAATAACTACAAAACCAAAATAGCAACAACAACAACAACAACAAAACTAATTAAAAACATTAGCACTAGTAAATTTAAAACCAAAATAACAACAACGCTAATTAATTAAATACCTTAGCACTAATAAATTTAAAACCAAAATAACAAAAATAATTAATTAAATACCTTAGCACAAGTAAATTCAAAACAATACTAACAAAACTAATTAATTAAAAGCAAAAGTAAAAAAAAAAAAAAATTAGTAAATACCGTACAAAAAACATAACATTAGAAAAAAAATATTAATAAATTGAAAGCCATAATAACAACAGAAATTAATTAAAATCCTTAACACTAATCAATAAAAAATTAATGAAACACTAGTAAAATAAAATAAAACATAATAACAATAAATTTAAAAGGAAAATAATATTGGTAAATTAAAAAAAATCAACACTAGAGTAATTGAGATAGTGTAGTTAAATAAGAATACATACATACATACAAACATGCATATTTTTCATAATTCCTAAATAATAATAATAATAATAATAATGTAAACAACAATAATAATAATAATAATAATAGACATATATAAGGACAGATAAAACAAGTATAAATTCAAATAAAACTCATTAAAATACATACAATAAATTCAATGAAAGACAAACATTTAAAAACATATAAAATATAGGAAGATAATTAAATTATTCATACATACATACAAACATACACACACACATACATACATTAAACAAAAGGTAAATTATGATACAGTAGTTATTTTTTGGGTGAATTGGAGTCCTTTTGATTCCTCCAATTAACCTTACATACATATATACATACACACATACATACATACAGACAGTATTATAAGTTTGGATACACAAACACACACATACACACATACAAACACACAGACAGTATTACAAGTAGAATACACAAACACAGACAGTATTACAAGATTGGATACACAAACACACACACACACAGACAGTATTACAAGTTTGGATACATAAACACACACACACACAGACAGTATTACAAGATTGGATACATAAACACACACACACACAGACAGTATTACAAGTTTGGGATACATAATACATACAAAAGGACAGTAAATATAAGTTAATGAAAAAGTTTAACTATTTTCTCTGGATTTTGTATCTGAGAGAGAGAGAGAGAGAGAGTGAGTGTGTGTGTGTGTGTGTGTGTGTGTGAGATAGAGAGAGAGAGAGAGAGAGAGTGTGTGTGTGTGTGTGTGTGAGATAGAGAGAGAGAGAGAGAGAGGGTGTGTGTGTGTGTGTGCGTGGGTGTGGCAAGGTGAGGTGAGGCTGTATACTTCAACATCTTTTTGGTATGTAGGGTGAAGGGTGTAGAAAGAGAGGAGAATTTTTATATTACGGCCAAGGTTAGGTTAGGTTAGGTTAGGTTAGGTTAGGTTAGGTTAGGTTAGGTTAGGTTAGGTTAGGTTAGGTTAGGTTAGGTTAGGTTAGGAAAGGAAAAGTTAGGAGAAGTTAGGAAAGGAAAGGAAAGGAAAGGAAAGGAAAGGAAAGGTTAGGTTAGGTTAGGTTAGGTAAGGTTAGGTAAGGTAAGGTAAGGTAAGGTAAGGTAAGGAAAGGAAAGGAAAGGAAAGGAAAGGAACGGAAAGGAAAGGAAATAAAAGGTTATGTTATGTTAGGAAAGGGAAGAAAAGGAGATGTTAAGTTACTCAAAAGATGAATAGAGATGTAAATGATTTCGAAGCAAGCTAAAAATTTCACAACACCTACACACACACCTATCCCTTCCCTCCCTCCAACACACACACACACACACACACACAGCTATATTTAACAGTCATAAGGGGGTCAGGGGGGAGAGGGGGGGGGGCAAGACACGAGGCAGTATGTGTGTGTGTGTGTGTGTGTAAGGTCAGGGCATAAGGCGAGGTCAGGTCAGGTCAGGTCAGGTCAGCCAAAACCCGATATGAAACTATGCATAAGAAATGAAATGTGAAGGTGGATTGGTAGAAAGGGGGGGAGGGGGTAGGGAAGGAAGGGGGGGGGGAGGAATGGAGGGAGAGGGGGAGGGAGGGAAGGGGGGAGGATATGTGTGTGTGTGTGTGATAGAGAGGCTGTGTGTGTGTGTGTGTGAGGGAGAGGCTGTGTGTGTGTGTGTGTGTGTGATAGAGAAGCTGTGTGTGTGTGTGTGTGTGTGTTATAGAGAAGCTGTGTATGTATGTATGTGTGTGTGTGTTATAGAGAAGCTGTGTATGTGTGTGTGTGATAGAGAAGCTGTGTGTGTGTGTGTGTGTGTGATAGAGAAGCTGTGTATGTGTGTGTGTGTGTGTGTGTGATAGAGAAGCTGTATGTATGTGTGTGTGTGTGTGTGTGTTATAGAGAAGCTGTATGTATGTGTGTGTAGGTCAGGGCTATTCCATAAACAGACTTAAATCAGTTCAGCATCATTTTTCCTTTGACTAACTGACTCTTAAACTCTTTATTTGACTGAATGACTTACCATTTCTGTTTGTTTTTAAATCTAACGACTTTAACGTATATAACCGCCTCTATATTTCAAATTAAAGTTAACGGTTTTAAAATGTATATAACCGCCTCTACATTTCAAACAAAAGTTAACGGTTTTAACGTATATAACTGTCTCTACATTTCAAATCAAAGTTAACGGTTTTAACGTATATAACAGCCTCTACATTTCAAACCAAAGTTAACGGTTTTAACGTATATAACCGCCTCTACATTTCAAAAACTAACGGTGCAAATTCAACTTCCAATTTTCCACCAATATCTTGAAACATTTCGCCTCAATTCAAAACCATAAGAAGTTGCAAGAAATCACGACTTTTCTTATTTCTTGCAACATCAATTGAGAAAGAAAAGGAAAGAGAAAAAATAAGAAGAATCAGTTCTCCCTACAATACACACATACACACACACATACACAGACACCCTTCTCTTCCTCCAACACATACACACACACACCTCTGCAACATACACACACACACACATATATACACATCAAAAAATGTGTTTATTTTACACAAAATGATTTTATGAACAAATAAATATGTTGATTTGATCCGTGTAGAATTGAAGGACATCTGGCATCAAACATTCAAAAATATTCAGTTCTTGACACACACACACACACACACACACACACACACAGCCTCTCCAACACACACACACACACACAACTTATGGTATAGTTAGTTATGAGGACAGAAGGGGGGTTGGGGTTGGGGGGGGTAGGGTGAGGGAGGGGCGGGGGGAAGGGTGTTGGTGTTTACATTCTTACACACAGGGTCAAGGTTGGGTCAAAATAATGTGTTGTTTTTACCCGGTTTAAAGATATTGTGTGTGTGTGTGTGTGTGTGTGTGTGTAGGGAGAGAAGAGTGTTTGTGTGTGTGTGTGTGTGTTGGAGAGAGAAGAGTGTGTGTGTGTGTGTGTGTGTGTTGGAGAGGCTGTGTGTGTGTGTGTGTGTGTGTGTTGGAGAGGCTGTATATGTGTGTGTGTGTGTGTGTGTTGGGGAAAGAGAAGAGTGTGTGTGTGTGTGTGTGTTGGAGAGAGAGAGAGAGAGAGAGATAGCACTTGCTGTTGTAACCCACTTGTGTGTGAGAGAGAGAAAGAGAAAGAGAGAAAGAGAAGACCTATCAATACAATAATCCGATAAAGAGAAGAAGGTATGTACTGTCGTTGTTGTTGTTGTTGTTGTTGTTGTTTGTTGTTGTTGTGATTTTGTTACTGTGAGTGGCCGGTGTGACGCAAGTACAAGGTAACGAATGACAAGGCCAAGTATATAGCACCATGGTTACGTTACGTTACGATATCTCTCTCTCTTTCTTTCTCTCTCTCTCAAGTGCGTTACAACAGCTCTTTTTTTTTCTCTTTCTCATACAGTCTCTCTCTCTCTCTCTCTCTCTCACACACACAATCTCTCTTTTCTCTCTCTACTAAAATTGAGAGCAGCTGAACCTTGAAAGATAATAATGCATATATTGACATCAAATAATTTTATCCTTTCTCTATCTCTCTTTCTCACACACAAGTAGGTTACAGCGTCTCTCTCTCTCTCTCTCTCTCTCTCTCTCTCTCACACAAGTAGGTTATAACATCTCTATCTCTCTCTCTCTCTCTCTCCAAAACACACACAAGTAGGCTATAATCTCTCCCTTTCTTTCTTTCTTTCTCTCTCTCTCTCTCCCCAGTTTATAATTATTTCCTTTCCATCTCGTCTCAAATAACATCAACCCATAAAAATCAAATAAAAATCCACCAACAAATCATTCCCAAATCAACTTAAATAGACCCAAATCAACTTAAATAGACCCAAATCAACTTAAATCAACCCTAAATCAACTCGAATCAACCCAAATCAACATAAATCAACCCAAATAAACATAAATCAACCCAAATCAACATAAATCAACCCAAATCAACATAAATCAACCCAAAATCAACTTAAACCAACCCAAATCAACTTAATTAAATCGACCCAAATCAACTCCTCATTAATTTTCCCGCCTAAAAATAGTGCTGTGTGATCGTGAGAATAAGCGACCACAACAAAGGCTCACTCGCTAGCTGCTGGTGTCACGTGGTTGGAGAATAATGGATGACGTCATAATAACAACACACTTTTTTTTTTGTCTTTTTCGTCCATTCTACTTCAATTTTCTGAGCGAGTGAGATGAGGTTGCTGTTGTTGTTGTTGTTGTGTGTGTGTGTGTGTGTGTGTGTTTTAGAATCTTACTTGTGTGTGTGTGTTTGTGTTTGTTTTAGATCTACCTGTCTGTGTGTGTGTGTGTGTGTGTTCTAATATCTTACTTATTTATGTGTGTGTGTGTGTTCTAAAACCTATCTACCTATGTGTGTGTTCTAGAATCTACTCCTGTGTGTGTGTGTTCTAAAACCTACCTATGTGTGTGTGTGTGTGTGTGTGTGTGTTCTAGAATCTACTCCTGTGTGTGTGTGTGTGTGTTCTAAAACCTACCTGTGTGTGTGTGTGTGTGTGTGTTCAGTAGCCAGCATGTGTGTGTGTGTGTGTGTGTGTGTGTGTGTGTGTGTGTGTGTGTGTGTGTATGGTCAGGTCACTCAACTCGTATTATCAGTGGGTGAAAATCTATCCACCACTATAAAAAAAAAATATATAGTATCATATTTCACACCTTCTGTTTTTCAGCCTTAAACTTGAGAGAAAAAGATAAGATGAAAGTTAACAAAAAAGCAACAACAACAATAATAATAACAACAATAAAAACACAATAATAACAATAAAAACACAATAACAATAATACTAATAATAAAAATACAATAACAATAATACTAATAATAAAAACACAATAACAATAATACTAATAATGATAAAAACACAAAAATAATACTAATAACAATAAAAACACAATAATAATAAAAATACAATGACAAATAATAATAATAATAACAAATAATAAAATAAAAATACTAATAAAATATAATATAATAGTAACAATAATAATAACAATAAAAATAAATATAAGAATCAAATAATGACAATAATAATAATAACAATAATAATAATAAAAATAATAACAACAACAATAATAAAAAAATAATAATCAAATAAAAACAACACCACCCTAATAATAATAATAATAATAATAATAATAATAATAATAATAAACTTCAAGAAAAGCTTCCTAAATTGTGAGAAAGTAGAGAAAAAGAGAGTCAGTCCAATTTGGCAGATGTTGCTGTTTGTAAGGTTGTGTGTTTGTTGGTGTGAGAAGAAGAAATTGTGTGTGTGTGTGTGTGTGTGTGTAAGGGAGGGAGGGAGGGAGGGAATGTGTATGTGTGTGTGTAAGGAAGGGAGGGAGGGAGGGAGGTAGGGAAGGGAGGGATTGTGTGTGTGTGTGTGTGTAAGGGAGGGAGGGAATTGTGTGTGTGTGTGTAAAGGAGGGAATGTGTGTGTGTGTTTTAGTGTATATATGTATGTGTATGTGTGTGTGTGTGTGTGTGTATATCCCTTGAAAGAAAGCACATACAAGAGAGCAAACAAACAAACAAACAGACACATAAACAAGCACAACCCCAAACAACAATAACAAACAAACAAACACACAGGCAAATAATATTAAAAAAACACCACACATTGATATAAAAAAAAACAAGCAAGCAAGTAAACATAGAAAGAAAGAAAAACATAAACACACAACAAGCATTATAATAAAAAAAGAAGAAAAAAACATGGAAATAAAAGAAAAAGAAAAAAAAAACATGGAAAAAAAAAACATGAAAAAAAAACCATGGAAATAAAAGAAAAAGAAAAAAATCAAACATGAAAATAAAAGAAAAAGAAAAAAACAAACATGGAAATAAAAGAAAAAGAAAAAAACAAAACATGAAAATAAAAGAAAAAGAAAAAACAAACATGAAAATAAAAGAAAAGAAAAAGAAAAAAACAAACATGAAAATAAAAGAAAAAGAAAAAGAAAATAAACACAACAACAACAAAAAAAATATGAAAATAAAAGAAAAAGAAAAAAAATATGGAAATAAAAGAAAAAGAAATAAAAAACATAAAAATAAAAGAAAAGGAAAAAAAAACAGAATAAAAACACAATCCCTTTTAAAAATAACAATAATAATAACAATTACAATAAGAAGAGGAAAAGAACATACAAACAGACAAACACAAGTGGAAACAAACACACCCAATTTTGAGAACAAACATTAACCCCTGAAAGAAAAAACAAACAAATAAAACATCAATTAGAATTTTTTCCTAATTAATAAAAAAAAAAAATAATAATAATAATAATAGTAATAATAATAATAATAATCACTTACCTTCCTGACCATGCCACGAAACAAGCACCTTCCATGTGTGTGTGTGTGTGTATGTGTGTGTGTGTGTGTGTGTGTGTGTGTGTGTTTCGTGGCAATATTTGAAGGACTCATTTACCTCCAATTTTCTTACGACATCACACACACACACACACACACACACACACACAAACACACACAGGGTCCCGTAAGATGGTAATTCCTTTAGTTTTGTTACATTGGAGTGCCTTGATTCCTCCAAAGTATGCCAGGAAACAACAGGACACACAGATGAACATAAAAAATAATGATGTTTGTTCTGTTGTTGTTGTTGTTGTTGTTGTTGTTGCTTGGAATAGTTTGGAGGATTCAGTTGCTCCAGATTTACCAACACAAACTTTTAACTTAAAATAATAATAATTGGTTTGGTGTAATTCATGCCATGCTTGTGTGTGTGTGTGTGTGTGTGTGTGTGTGTGTGTGTGTGTGTATGTGTGTGTGTGTGTCATACATACATACATGCAAAGGGGCAGGCAGGCATGCAAGGTGTTTTAGGTACATGCAGCTTGTAGTGTGTGTGTGTGTGTGTGTGTGTGAGAGAGAGAAAGAGAGAAAGATATATAATGATGAGAGGTGGTTTAATCTGTGTGTGTGTGTGTGTAAGTGTGTGTGTGTGTGTAAGTGTGTGTGTGTGTGTGTAAGTGTATGTGTGTGTGTGTAAAAGATAGAAAGGTAATATTGAGGTGTTTGAATCTGTGTGGTTTAAATTATTACTACTCATATGTTAACTATCATATTAGTAGTAGTAGTAGTAGTAGTAGTAGTAGTAGTATTGGTAGTAGTGGTAGTAGTAGTATGGTTTAATTATTACTATTTATCTACAAATTACAATATGATTTATCCCAATGGTTTTAGCGATAGTAGTGGTGGTAGTAGTGGTAGTAGTGGTGGTAGTAGTAGTAGTAATAGTAGCCCTACCGTCACATTATCAGCGCCTCTCTGTATGGTGTCCGTGGTAGTGGTCTAGTAGAAGTAGTAGTAGTAGCACCAGTAGTAGTAGTAGTAGTAGTAGTAGTAGTAGACTGGTGGTGGTGATAGTAGTCGTGATAATCATAGTATGTTTGGAGGTGTGTGGGTGGGGTTACGGCTGATCTGGAGCGTGGGCGTGTAGTGGGTGTGGGCGTGGGTGTGTTCTTATCTCCACTTCTATTTGTTGTTGTTGTTGTGTTGTTGTTGTTGTTGTTGTGTCTCCCTCGCCCCAAAGTAAACAACAACGATGACGAAGGAAATTGAGATGTTGATGTTGTTGTTGTTGTGGTTGTTGTTGTGGTATTACTGTCTTGTTGTTGTTGTTGTTGTTGGTTCGGGCACCCACCAACACCAACACCAACACCAACACAACTAGTTCGATCCCCAATAGAGTGTTGAGACGAATCTAGATATTGGTGTTGTTGTTTGTGTTGGTGTTTGTGTTGGTGGTGTTGTTGGTTAGGGCCCTCTCCACCACCAACACCAACACCAACACATCCACCACCAGTTCTATCCCCAACCCCAACACCAACCCCAACACCAACACCAACACATCCACCACTAGTTCGATCCCCAACAGAGTCCTGAGTGGCGTCATGATCATCTAAGTAAATCATTCGTTCAGGACAACTCAATTCTGGTCTGATGAGTAGATGGGCAGAGGAGGATCTTCGCCTATTTCTTGCCGTTGGGGCGTAAGATTTCCTGGAGCGAATGAGTGTGGTTGGACATGGGGTCTGAGCTGCTGTGAGGGGCTGAGTGGAGGGACTACTGGTATCTCTTTTGAAGTGCTGAGATGAAGAGGGAGTACTGGAATCTCTCTGGAAGTGCTGAGATGAAGAGGGAGTACTGGAATCTCTTTTGAAGTGCTGAGATGAAGAGGGAATACTGGAATCTCTCTGGAAGTGCTGAGATGAAGAGGGAGTACTGGAATCTCTCTGGAAGTGCTGAGATGAAGAGGGAGTACTGGAATCTCTCTGGAAGTGTTGAGATGAAGAGGGAGTACTGGAATCTCTCTGGAAGTGCTGAGATGAAGAGGGGCTACTGGTATCTCTCTGGAAGTGCTGAGATGAAGAGGGAGTACTGGAATCTCTCTGGAAGTGCTGAGATGAAGAGGGAGTACTGGAATCTCTTTTGAAGTGCTGAGATGAAGAGGGAATACTGGAATCTCTTTTGAAGTGCTGAGATGATGAGGGACTACTGGAATCTCTCTGGAAGTGCTGAGATGAAGAGGGAGTACTGGAATCTCTCTTGAAGTGTTGTTGTTGTTGTTTGTTGTTGTTGTTGTGACACTCCTGAGGGCTATTCTGTAAGGGGAGAGGCTGGACTACAAGCCATGAGGGAGGGAGGGAGGGAAAAAGGAGGGGGGTGGGGGGTAGTCTACCACATGACGTCACTTCCCACGGGGAGGGAGGGAGGAGGGAATAAGGGAGGATAATGTTTTTTTTTTTGCAAGGATTTTTTTTTAGGTCTAGCACAATCAATACACATTCTCTACCACCCAAGCCATTTTTTTTAATTTACAGGCATTAGAAGGCAATACATATAATACTGTATTTTGCACTGTACTGTATAAAGCTGATATCAAAACAAATCACACTAATTATAATATACTGTAGCTTCCTGTATCTTAATCTTAAACTACATAAAGGGCCCTGTGTTGTTGTAGTAAGAAATTTGGAGGTAAACGAGTTCTTCAAACATTGCCACGAAACACCACCACCAATATGGAAGGAGCTTGTTTCGTGGCATAGTCAGGAGGAATCAGAAGCCTCCAATTCTCATACACATTCACAAGGCCTCCTTAATTAAGATACAGAAACTACAGCAGCCTCTACGAATATATTGCTACATTTATACTGTAGGCTACTTCAAGCATTGTTTTATATATACACCTGTACTATCTATGTGCTAATTAATCTATTTTTACACACCTGTCTAATGTTTTCTTCCCGCTTGACTAATCTTTTACCGCCAAATCTGACCTTTAAAATGTAAACAAATCAACTCTCGCTTGACACATATTTTCCCGCCAAAACTTCCCGCCAAATCTGACCTCAAAATGTAAACAAATAAACTCTCGCTTGACTAAACTTTTCCCGCCAAAACTTCCCGCCAAATCTGACCTCAAAATGTAAACAAATAAACTCTCACTTGACTAAACTTTTCCCGCCAAAAACTTCGCGCCAAAATGTAAATAAACAGACCAACCTACCTTAGCAGACGACGACGAGCGGGAAAATGACGAGTTGTAAGAAGACGAGGACGATAAAGTTGACGTTGGTGATTGTCCGGTGGTGTTGGTGGTGTGATCGTCAGTGTCTAATCCTTCGTCCACTTCGTCATCTATTCGTTCATTTTTTCGTCCTCTCTCTATCATCGTCAAGCCGGATTCGTACACGTGCTTGTTGTTGTTGATCTGGACGAAAATTTGGACGAAAAATGATTAGTCGTTCAAAATTATCGATCGATTTTTCAGTGATGGATATTTTTTTTTTTTTTTTTTTTTTTGAATTTATATCAAAACAATTAACTTTTTTATTAATTATTATTACTGTAATTTGTTTTTCGTATTGTTACTACTTGATATTATTATTATTATTATTATCATTATTATACAATACTTGATACTACTACTATTATTATTATTACTATTATTATTATTATTATTATTATTATTATCATTATATATTCACCTGTCCAATATGATCACCCACATAATCCTCTTCCTCCTCCTCTTCTTCCTCTTCCTCTTCCTCCTCTTCTTCTTCCTCTGTGAATGAGTCTAAGGAATAGGGTGAGGGTGGTCTGTGGGCGTGGTGGTGTGGGTGGTGTGGGTGGTGTGGGTGTGGGTAGGGTTTAAGGGCGGATATGGACTGGTGTAGTGTTAGTAGTTGTCGAAAGAGGGCGTTGTCTTGTTTCATCAGTGACGCCTGTAAAATGTAAACAAACACACGTAAATAAAATGTAAACAAAAACACGTAAATAAAATGTAAACAAAAACATGTGACAAAGCAAAATGTAAACAAAAACACGTGACAGGTAAATATAACCACATGACAAAACAGAATGTAAACAAAAACACGTGATTAGGGTAAATAGAATGTAAACAAAAGCACGTGATTAGGGTAAATAGAATGTAAACAAAAACACGTAAATAAAATGTAAACAATACCACGTGATTAGGGTAAATAGAATGTAAACAAAAACACGAGATTAGGGTAAATAGAATGTAAACAAAAGCACGTGATTAGGGTAAACAGAATGTAAACAAAACCACGTGACTAGACAGAATGTAAACAAAACCACGTGACTAGACAATGTAAACAAACTTATATTATGAGTAAATATGTGTGTGTGTTTGTATGTTATGGGTAGATGGTATGAGTGTATGTATGTGTATGTGTGTGTGTATTTTGAGAGTATTGTGGGTATGTATGTATGTGTGTATGACTGTATATGTATGTGTGTGTGTGTGTATTAAAACGGTGTGTAAATTATGAGGAAAAAACGATAAAAACAACAGTTGTATTAAGTTTTGTGTGTGTGTGAGAGAGAGAGAGAGAGAGAGAGAGAGAGAGAGAGAGAGAGAGAGAGAGAATATATACGAGGCAGGAAGATGACACAAGAGAGAGAGAGAGAGAGAGAGAGAGAGAGAGAGAGAGAGAGAGAGAGAGAGAGAGGCGTGACAATGAGGTACCAACGTAGTCTCTCCACCCAGGCGAAACTCCACTCCACATCCGTTCCACTACTACTACTACTATTATTACTATTACTACTACTACTACTACTATTACTATCACTTCTACTTCATATTTTTTTTTTTTTTTTTTTATTATATTTCTCTCCATTTTTTTTTTTTTTTTCTTAATTATTTTTTGTCACTATTATATAATTTTAATATTTACCACATGTTACGTTTAAGTTAGTTTGGTCGTATCCAAAATACACATACACACACACACACACACTCACACACACACACACACACACACACACACACACACACACATATATATATCCAAAATACACACACACACACAAACACATACACACACACGAGAAATAAAAAAAAAAACACACACACAAACACACACATAATGTACGACTCAGAACACACACACACACACACACACACAGGACAATAACCACGTGACCAAAACACCGTGACGTCACGCACCGATAAATGACCCGTTTTTCCACACACCCTCCCAAGATGTGTGTGTGTGTGTGTTTTTTTTTTTTTTTTTTTTTTTCTCGTGTGTGTGTGTATGTGTTTGTGTGTGGGGGTGTTTTGTGTGTGTGTGTGTATGTGTTTGTGTGTGTGGTGTTTTGTGTGTGGGTGTGATTGTGTTTGTGTGTGTGTTTCCTTTCGTGTGCTTGTATGTATGTGTTTGTGTGTGTGTGTGTGTGTTTCTTTTTATGTGTGCATGTGTATGTGTGTGTGTATGTCACGGTTAAGCATTTTGTGTGTGTGTTTGTATTTCTTTTCGTGTGTTTGTGCGTGTGTGTGTGTGTGTTTCTTTACATGTGTGTGTGTGTGTGTGTCACGGATAATTATGTTTGTGTTTGAGAGCGTGTGTGTGTTCCCTATCTCTATCTTTTACCTCTCTCTCTCTCTCTCTCTCTCCTATCTTTACAAATCCTCCTCTCTCACTTCCCCCCCCTCCCCTCTCTCTCTCTCTTTTACAAACCCTCTCTCTCTCTACCCACCTCCCCCCTCTCTCTCTCTCTCTCTCTCTCTCTCTCTCTCTCTCTCCATAACACAACCCCTCTTTAACTTTCTCCTCCAGCGGTTTCTCCAGCCTTTGTTTCCCTCAGTTCAGCCTCTTCTCAATAGATGGAATAGATGGCACCACACACACACACACACACACACACACACACACACACACACACAGTTGCCACTTCACATTTACTCTAATACCAGGGAGCTTACACCCCTGCGCGCGCTTTTTTATTTTTTGGCGCTTTTTTTTTATATTTTGGCGCCTTTTTTTTATATTTTGGCGCCTTTTTTTACATTTTGGCGCCTTTTTTTATTTTGGCGCCTTTTTTTGACATTTTGGCGCCTTTTTTACATTCTGGCGCCTTTTTTATTTTGACGCCTTTTTTTACATTTTGGCGCCTTTTTTTACATTTCTTTTGGCGCCTTTTTTACATTTTGGCGCCTTTTTTACATTTTGGAGCCTTTTTTTATTTTGGCGCCTTTTTTTATATTTTGGCGCCTTTTTTTTTATTTTGGCACGATTTTTCATATTTTGGAGCGGTTTTTAATATTTTGGCGGGCTTTTTATATTTTGACACTTTTTCCATTTTGACGCGTTTTTCTTTTATATTTTTACAGTTGTTAATTCTATATTTTATTTATTATCTATTTATATTATTATATATTATTGTTATTACAATTATAATTATAATTATTATCTTTATTATTATTGTAACTATTGTTATTAATATTCTTACGTTTCTCTCCATTCCCATCCTTTCTCTCCTTCCTTCATACCTTCCCTCTTTTCCTATCCTCTTTCCTTTTCTCCCATCCTATCTCTCCTTCCTTCTTCCCTACTCTCTCCTTTCTCTCCCTCCTTACCTACTTTCTTTCTCTTTCCTTTCATATTCTCTCTCTCTCTCCTTCCTTCCTTCCCCCCTCTTTCTAAAGCCCAGGGGTGGGGGTGGGGGGTGGGGCAGGCGACCTCTGGCCTGGGGGAAGGTCGCTTAAGGTAACGGCACACACACACACACTAACACACACACACACACACACACACTCACTTCCCCCCTTTCTCTCTCTCTCTCTATCACTTCCCGCCCCCTCTCTCTCTCTTTCTCTCTCACTTCCCCCCCTCTCTCTCTCTCTCTCTCTCTCTCTCTCTTCCCCCCTTTCTTTCTATCTCTCTCACTTCCCCCCCCTCTCTCTCTCTCTCTCTCTCTCATTCCTCCCTTTCTCTCTCTCTCTCTCTCTCTCTGTTATAATCTAATACCCAAAATATGATATGTTATGAGGTGAGTTGATGTGGTTTAACTTGGAGTCCTTCTGATTCCTCCAAACCAATGCCACGAAACAAACACGACCCCCCCCTACCCCCCCAACATGGCCCCCTCACCCCCCCAACCCCCCTGTCCCTATTGTTATTATTATCATTATTATTATTCATATTTTTATTATTATTTATATTTATATTATTATTATTTTTTTATACTTTTGTTATCATTATTTTTTATACATTTATTATTTATATTTCTATTATTATTATTATTATTTATACTTTTATTATTATTATTATTATTATTATTATTTTTTTTTACTTTTATTATTATTATTTTTTTTATACTTTTTTTTTTTTTTTTTTTTATACACTTTTATTATTATTATTATTATTATTTTTTATAATTTTATTATTATTCATATTATTATTGCTATTAAAAATCATCCTTTTTGTATATTTCATTCTCCCCCCCCCCCCCTCTCTCTCTCTCTCTCTCTCTCTCTCTCTCTCTCTTTCTCTCTCTCTCTCTCTTTCTCTCTCTTTCATCACTTCCTCTTTCTCACACATTATAAAGTAAAGGTATAATTATTGGATGATTTCGCAAGGTTACTGAAGAAGGAAGGAAGGAAGGAAGGAAGGAATGTAGGGAGGGAAGAATGTAGGGAGGGAAGGAGGGAAGGGAGGAAGGAAGGAAGAAGGAAGGAAGGAAAGAGGGAAGGAAGGAGGGAGGGAATAAGGAAAGTAGGAGAGAGGAATGGAAGAAGGAAGGAAGGAAGGAAGGAAGGAAAGAGGGAAGGAAGGAAAGGAAGGAAGGAAGGAAATAAATAAATAATATGGAAGGAAGAACAAATGAATGAGAATGAAGAGTGTGTGTGTGTGTGTGTGTGTGTTCTTGCGTGTCTAGGGTCAATATTAATTACTGTATGCGTGTGTGTGTGTGGTGTGTGTGTGTGTGTGTGTGTGTGTGTCATCAAATATTTACACAGGTTGGTATCTTGTCATCTCTCACGCACTGTCTCACACACACACACACACACCACACACACACAC